>VZTZ01011609.1:607109-765878 GCA_013400955.1 Drymodes brunneopygia | reverse complement strand
GGCTCGCACAGCCCGCGGCCCCGCGGCGGCCACCAGAGGGGGACAGAGCACCGCACTGGGCCGGGCCGGGCCCTGCGCTCCCCGGGACCACCGCGGGTGCTCCCGGCCCGGCCCCTCGCCCTCCAGCTCGGCTGGCCCCTCCGCCGTGCCCGGGCCGGGCCGGGGGCACAGGGCAGCCTCTGGAGTGCAGGAGGAGGTTCCCCTGCTCCCCGCGGTCCCCCCCTGTTTGGGGCGTTGCTGTAGGGTCTACCTGCTCTGTTGGGATCCCCCCGCCAGTTCGGGTTTCCCCCCCGAACGCACCCCAGCATGGCCATCTGAGCAAACACCACGAATAATGTTGTTTATTTAAAAAATATTAGAGCAGCTCTTTGCCATAAGTGACAAGTCATTATTTAATTCCTTTGGTACTCACGGAAATAACATCAATCAACATGAATGCATCTGCTAGCTAAATATGAATGTAATCATCCATTAAAATGTTAACATTTATGAAAACTGTTTATTAAAATAAATTTATAAGAATCTCATTGTGATTTGATAATCAGCTAATGTCCCCTTAAGGCAGAATTTGAGCATTTGATGTTTGGAACTAGATAACATTTTAAATGCCCCATCAGTTTATAACTCCAGTTATTCTGAAACATGATTAAGCCTTTGTGTCGGAGCCCTGGAAACAGATGTCCTTTTTTTATCTTTGTGCCCTGTGCAAAACGGGCCTCCCACTCCAGCCTAAGAAACCCAAATTCAGATAAAGAACTAAAGAGGTGAATGTATGGTATGGAGATAAACTGAAATCAAAATGAGGTGGTTTAGCCTACCTGATCTAGTAGGGCTTGTGTGACAACAAGAAGTGCTGAGTTAGGAGGACCCTTTCCTTCTGGCATGGTGATACTGGGAGAGGCTGACACAGGAGCATCCTTGGCAGGAATGGGCTGGGCCCAAGGATGGGACCAATGGGACCAAGAAGCCATCCACGTACCCAAATGTGCCTGCAGCTGTGACCCTACAGACCACGCTCTGTTCCTGTCCTCGTGCACATCCCAGCTGGCATCTCCACTTGGATATGCACGCTGGCATCCTCCACCTCACACTCAACCCCTTTTCCAAGAAGGGAGATGTAGTACATGTAATTAGGTAACGTTTTGCTGTAAGACAGCTGACAGCCATCGGCAGGTTTTATTTTGAGTCATGCTTTCTATGAAGCATGTACCAGCTCTGCTTCCCTGTGCAGAAGCCCCAGCTGCCCAGGCAGCTCGCTGTGTGCCCAGCCTGGCGTGCAGGAACCACACGGAGCATTCACGTGCACTGAGAGTTTTGGCCTTCCCTGTTCTGGTAACTCTTCAGCTCAGATTTAAATGTGACTGTGACAAATTCTGTTTGCTCCATCCAGCATTTCCACAGACAGCTCTGAGTGGAGCCAGGCTCCTAATTCCTGCTATGCTTTAATCTCCAGACTCGGGCTAGCTCTGGCATATCTCCATAGAAATCTCTTTGTCCTTTGACAGGTACAGTTTGATCCTAAAGGACTATTCCCACCACAGTTAATAATGAATCATAATGAATAGACCTCGCAACAACTTACTCAGGAACTGAACTGTTTCAGACACCCCCAAAATTGGTACGATTAGTCACAAAGTCCTGTGTTGAAATATGAAGCATCCAGCACTGTGTGGGAATAAGAGAATTTTGTATCTTAATATGGTTTTGTGTGTACTCTTAAAAAAATCTTGAGGACTCTTAGCACATAAATAGGGACTTTAAAAATTCCTGAGTTTCAGCTGTTTCAGTTGAATTTAGTAAACTGAGGTTTCATAATTCCCAGTCAATTCAGCTATAAACCCACAATCACTGCCAATTCATTACTTATTAGTTTTAACAGAATAGATCCAAATTCCTTTGATAACCACGAGGAAACTGAGCACTGTCTTTGTTCTGGAGAATTTCCACTATCATTCAGCATTAGTCAAGCACTAATGGACATTAAAAAATAAAGAACTGCTGTAGACTGTAAAAAATACATAATTTCAACTTTCCCATGTGACTGACGCCTTGAGAAATTGACTGACATAGCTATAACAAAATAATTATCCTGTTATAGCAGTGCCTGTATAACTTCTCCACATGGACACTCTATTCTAAAATTTAAGTGACTTTATTACAGAATAATTACTCAAGGACTTTAGACCAGAAAGAGGTTCTGCACAGGAGAGTTTTGCCAGTGTGGCTCTGGTGATTTAAATTCACCATACTAAGCAGGTAAATTTTGCTGTGCAGACTCTCAGGAGAGTCTGCCAGCAGTATTAGATAAGACATCCCAATTCTGTATTATCTGAAAATTGAACTCCCGCACTGTACAGGGCACAGCACCCTATTTTGCATGCACTGTCAAACAAGCAGGGCTTTTGCCTCCCAAGGGAATGTCTTCTTGAAGCTCACAAGGAAGGACAGACAGGCATCGCTCAGCTGTAGGAAAAGAAGTGGGATTTGGTAAACCCAGAGTCACGTTTTCCAAGTGCGCTATCGCTTCCATTTGCAAACGTGAACTCTGGATGTCCAGCCTTCCCACCCACTTGCCTATACTTTTTGGCTAGGAAAACACACCTCTGAGGCCAAATTCCTTTTCCTTGCTGGTGGTTCTCCTAACGGGCTCTGAGGAACATACAAGGCCTCACACGGGTTACAGCTGCCCTTCCAAACACGCCGTGCTCCCAGCACACGCTGTCTGGATGTGCTGTGAGCCCCTGGCTCCTCTGCCTGGCTCCTGGCTGCCAGCCCGTGCTGCCTGAGTCACCCTGGCCACAAATTATTCATTCGAGCCACCGAGCATCAGCACAAGCCATGTTCTTTTAACAAGACTTCACATGCCTTTGCTGCTAGCAAATGTTGTGATGATTTGGGTCGTGGAGACACGGGGAGAACCTTAAGTGTGGAATGCACAAGGGGCTCACAATCCCCTCCTCTTCTCCTCTCCACATCAGCTGGGCTTTGACGGGCGCTGGTTGTGCTGGAACAGGGAGCTGTGTTTTGCCTGATCTCGGCAGCAGGAACAGCTCTGGTCTCTGCACAGAGACCACCCGGGAACCTTGGGTGCTCCAGGCACAGAGTCATTTACCACGTGTTTGAAATTGAACTAGTGGAAAGATCTTGTTCAGTCCCAAAACACAGCTGAGCTAACACACAGGAATCAAAGGAAACAAGCAGCCCTATTAACAGCAGGATCAGTGAAGCCTGGTTTGCTGCGCATTTGTCTTTCAAAGTTGAGCTCCTCTGTGGATTCCCTCGTGCCTGAAGACTGAGTTTGTGCCTTTTATTTGGCGGACAAGTGTACTGGGTTTGCATGACAAGGTTTTGGTGGCGGGGGGGCTGCAGAGGTGGCTTCTGAGGAGCTGCCAGAAGCTTCCCCTATGTCCGACAGAGTCAGAGCCAGCTGGCTCCAACACGGACCCACCGCTGGCCAAGGCCCAGCCCATCAGCAATGTTGGTAAAGCCTCTGGGATAATGGATTTAAAAAGGGGTGGTGGGGAGAGTGTGGGGGGTGGGAATGCCTGTGCAACTGCAGCTGGAGAAAGAAGCAAGAACATGTGAGAAAAACAGCCCTGTAGGCATCAAGGTCAGTGAAGAAGGGGGAGGAGGTGCTTCAGGCACCAGAGTAGAAATTCCCCTGCTTCCCATAATGAATGAAGGCCATGGAGAGGCAGGCTGTTCACATGCAGCCCATAAAGGCCCATGGTGCAGCAGATACTCACTTGTAGCCTGGGGAAGACCCCACACTGGAGCAGGAGGATGTCCCAAGGAGGCTGTGACCTCGTGGGAATTCTGCACTGGAGCAGGTTTACTGACAGGTCTTGTGCTCTCCCTGGCATCCCTGAGAGGGTCAGCTTTCCACTGAGCTGTGAACCACTCCACAGGACAGCTGGGGAGAGGACTGGGCTGGAGAGATGGGAGAAAATATTTTTCTGTACGTCTCTTCTTAGTCCAAAATCAGGGGGAGTGGCCATACATGGGACATCCTATTTTGAAAGAGATGTCTTAAAATTAATCCTTTTTTCCCGCAGAAATTTTGACACTTCCCATTCTGGACTCTACTCACCATAACTGGATTTTGTTGTCATGGAAAAAGAGTTCTGCAGCATTAGAAAGCAAGGAAACACTGAACAGTTCTTGCCTTGCAGCTAAGTGTGATCCAGGCTCCATTGCAGTCAGAGCCAGGAGTCCCATTGACGTCAGTGAGGCAGGGATTTCACTTCTGAAAGTCTGGGTTTTGTTTTGTGTTTGTGTTAAAGAGCCTGAGAACCCATGCTTGATAAGGTCAAGCAAGCCCAGCAGGGTCGATACAATGCTCTTCTCCCCTCTCAGATCTCCGGCACAGCCCAGACCCACTCTGTGTGTGTCTGCCTCTGAATTATTTAACTGTCCAGCTGGTTAAAAATAGCACAGCAGCAACTCCCTTTCCAGGCTGTGACTGTTAAATGGGCCGTCAGAGCCCAGCCAAGGCCGAGGTCGTGGCCTGGGCTGCACATGTGGCCAGGGCGAGCTGGGTGCCAGAGGGAGGGAGGGAGCAGCGTGTCGCCGCAGAGCCTGCTTCCAGCACGATGATATCAGCCTGCGAAAGAAAAGCAAGGCAAACTCAGAACACTGCCAAAGAAAACACTGTCTTCACAATGAACAAAAGTCTGATTAATTATTAATTGCCTGGCAGCTAATTAGCATTCCCTTGGGCAGCTGTCTACAGAGTGCCTTATATTTCCAGCACACCGTGGGCCAACATCATCTATGCAAATGGCTTTGGATCAGAGTTAGCAACTGATTTGTTGCCTGAAACAAGTTGTTCCCCTCCCATCTCCCCATCTCCTCCTGTCACCTCTCTTTTCTCCACCCAGGGGCTTGGGCTCATTACAGTGTGAGCTAAGCAGAAAACATCCCTTGCTGATGAATCTCCTTCCTGTGGTGCTTTTCCAAGGAACCCGGACACCTCCCAGCAGCCACCCCTGTGCACAGCCCTCAGCCTGTGTAACAGGAGGATGACTGCAGTGCTCCAGCCCTGGAAAAAGCCTTCTTTGGCTGTTGTGTGGCCAGAGGGGAGGGGAGCGGCTCTGGGTGGTGAGGCACTGATCAGCTGCAGAGGCAGCAACCCAGTCTGGCCTTTAGAACTCAAGGCAGTGTTTAGGGAATTCAGCATCAGCCAATCATAGAATCATCTGGGTTAGAAAAGATTTGTAATATCATCAGGTCCAATCCACTCAAGGCCACCACTAAGCCATGTCCTTAAGCACCACATCTACAGATCTTTTAAATCCCTCCAGGAATGGTGACTCCACCACCTCCCTGGGCTGCCTGTTCCAATTCTTGACAACCCTTTCAGTGAAGAAATGTTTCCTGATATTCTAGCTAAACCTCCCTGCTTGCATTCAGCTCCTATTAATGTTAATGGGACTTAGGCACATGCATCAAGGGCAAGCAGACCCCTTACAAGAGCATAAACATAAATTACAGCTGTGTGCAGGCAGAGAAAGCCTTCAACTTGCTGTTTTACAATGCCAAGAAAGATGCACTTTCCATTTTAAGAACTTAGCAGCTTTAATTTTTTTTCAATGCAGTTGGTGAAATACTGCAGCAAAACCTGGAGGTTTCTCAGTTTACCATCACACCACTTGGCAAAGGCTGGCCACAAACCTATGCAGACTAGGACACAAGTTTAGGATTGCTAGTGTCTCCAAAATGCCCCTTTCTGAGGTTAAAGTAGGTGTCATGCTGTCTCTGCAGTACAGAATAAATTTCAAAGAGTTTTTGACATTTTCCCTGAGAAATCCACCCAGCCTCTGTATTTTACACCTGAGTGTACCTGTCACTCACATTCATTAGATGAAAATGTGTCTGAGAGCTTAACAGGAAAGGAGGCAAACTTTAAAAAGAGAGATGGTGAAGGAAACAAGGATCAGCTACAGAGCAGTCTCAGGTGTCAGCTTTGGCCATCAGGGGCCAGGTGTACTAGAGAAGGTGAGCTGACCTGGAATCCAGCAGAGGTAATGGATATCACCCCAACAACTTCACCAGAGCTCAGACTGATGCTCCAGCTCCAGAGATTAGAGGAATGATCACTTTCCTTGCAGACAAGGCCAGGTGATAAAAGCTGCCATGGTGATCAGAGAAGCCCTCATTAACAGGAGCACAGGATCTTCGAGCCAGAGAGCAGTTTCCTGGTCTGTTTACACGTTTTGTAGAACAAGGAGTCCTGCATCTAAGGCTACGTGTCCTGGCTGTTACTGCAATATAAACACCATAAAATGACTGTTTTCCTACCCCAAAGCCAGAGGATAAGTGCTGATGCAGCAAGATGATCGAGATAAGAACAGTTGTTTTCAGAGTGAAGGGAGACAATCTGTGGAAAGTTCTTTGTTTCTAGGCAAAGAACTTGAGCTACCAAATGAAAAAAAAGCCCAATTTACCACAGTCAGGTTTCAAGTTCTTATTCTCATTCTACAGGTTTACCCTGCCTGCTGCCTTGCTCTAACTCTGCACTGTGCCAGCGAGGCAGCACATTAGTCAAATATGAGACCATTAAGTTATATCTCTATAGATATGGGATATAACCCCTTGAAATATATAGGCACTGCAGAGGAGCAGAGCATGGTTTTGTTCTACTCCTGTTAACAGTTCTGCAAAGAACCTGCAGCTGCGATGCACAGCCAGGTATTTTATTAGACTACATTTCTCCTCGTGTACATGAGTCATATAAAGTACATAAACTCATGAAGTCCAACTAAGACTGGCATAAATCAGGGATAACACCAGTGGAGCCAATAGAGTTGCACTGGGGTGAAAGTGGCATAAATCAGAGGCTGATCAGGTACACATTTTCTTTAAGGTAGACAGACCATTAAGTGGCTTACATAGACTTCTTATCACATTACAGTTCTGTAAGGTAAATAACAGTCACCAAGCACTGTATATAATGAATTGCAGCCTGCAACATACAGCAAATGGCCATTTTTCTCTGGGAATCTCTCAGCTCAGAGCTCTGAGACCAAAAATAATGGGCAATATTCTCCAGCATTCATGTGTGACATTCCCATTAGTATTAACAGGAGGTATGTGCCCAAAGTCAGGATGTATTCATCAGCAATCTGAATTGGGTATTACTGAGGCTCCCAATGAACGTTCCAGTTTCATCCCCAGCCATGACCCTCCTAGGGAGCAGCCACAGCTCTTTACTCGCCTTTGCACAGGGAAATATTTATTTGGTGTCAGGTAGAGCTGGAGTCAGGAAGCAGGGCAGCCTGGTATCACTCACCTCAGCATCAGCCCCCAGAGGAGCCTCACAGGCCAGCCCAGCTGGGAGCAGGACTCACTGGTGCATGCACTGGGCGTCTGTCACAGGAAACAGCACCAGGACTCCAGGCTGGATGGCAGCTGAAGACTGAAGAAGGTAAGAGAAGTGAAGTGACCATAAAGTCACAGGACAGATTAAGAATTTTACAATTTAAATGCCCAGCCTGGCTGTTTTCCTCCCAATAAAGCCTGCTTTCTGCCTATAGACACATTTATTGTACCTTGAAAGGGCAGCAAAGAGATCACAGTTTGTTTAGATTGAAGTTCAAAAGTAATTTGTCTAGATCGGGGTAGAGAGATGCTTCTTTAAAGCTTAATATATACATTAATTGCTTAATTTTTAAATTAGACTTCAAGGTGACTGGAATACAGAGCTAAAGCAAGTTCAACAAGCAACCAAAGTGTAGCTAACACAGGCAGAGCACACATGTGTACACAGCCCTGTTAACAGGAACAAATTGCTTCCTGCCCTGAATTGCACCTAAGAAGAGCCATAAGCTGGTTCAAAACTAAATATACACCACAGCATTTGTACTTGCTAAGAAGGTCATTAGAACATAGAGCTCAGGGAGACAGCTGTGCCAGGAGAAAATAAATATAAAAATAAGATGTAGTGGAATCCATGCAAGAGAAAATAACTGAAAAGACACAGAAGGCCAGGGAGCACAGCTGCTTGAAATAATTCTTTAGAAAAGAAATGGTGCAGCTGCATGCCTTATCCTAACCTCCTGTCTCTGAAGGTATGAACCTTGGCAATGCTAGTCCTGCCCTACCCAAGTGTAAGCATCTGGCACTGCAGAATGCCTTATGGAGAGCCAAAGATGAGACTGCCCATCCAGCCTCAAGAACTAGGTTATCAGATTGTGGAGGTCTTGGCTTTGCAGTTTAACAAGTCTCCTTAGCAAAGACTCTCTTCACTGCACTAATACAGACTTCTCTCAGCTCTAAATGCGAGGGCTTAATCCCAGAGTTACTGGATTGTCAACAAAGTCTCCCAGAATACTGTCCATACCTTCAACAAGCTGCAATTAGTGAACAGAACAATGTAAACAGGGCTCCAACCTAAACATGACTGGCAGTCATACAATTGAGGGGTCAGGGGGAAGCTAATCCCGAAATTCAGTGTGCACCCCCTTAAGCAAGGAATTTGAGTGCAACTAAAAATAGAAGGTGAGACTATCTGACAGCTAAATTGCCAGTGGTAGCTTAGCATGGATTTGGTTACATTGCTCAGCGACCCTCAGTGAATTAAATAGATTGAAATGCTAATGATAGAGTGAATTCCCAGTACAGAGGTAGAATAAAGTAGTCAGATTAGGTTTCAGACAAGGTGAGTTCAATGGCAGCAAAGAGATCAGAGTTTGTTTAGATCAAGGTACAAAAGTAATTTGTCTAGATCAGGGTAGAGAGATGCTTCTTTAAAGCTTAGGGGCTCCCCAATGTTCAGTAACACGTCAAAAACAGTGCAGACCTGACAAGCTATTTCAGTGACTGCTATTTTATGTGATTTCTGTCAACATTGGAACATTTCTCACTGGTCTCAATACACTCCTAATGGCATCGTCATTTCTCTCCTAATTAATTAAATGCTACTCTGATGACAGATGTGCAGCAGTTCACCTGGGCTGTCACTCAGACTGTACTTGTTTCTACTCACCAGGTTTTCCAACCAGGGTAGTGCTGCAGTGAAACCATAACTGGGGCATTTATTCTCTTTGGGGTTTCCAGGTGTTCACCATGACATCACAGCTTCACAGGTACACAGAGGCTCATCCCCACTGCTCCTCCTAAAGCTCACAAAGCAGAAAAGAGTCACAGGCCTGATCAAGTGTCTTACCTGCCATTGCACAGACCAAGCCCAGGCCAGGTGCTGAACAAAGTTTGAACCCCAGACTAGTGCTAATGGAAAGTGACACTCACGAAGCACACGCAGAAATTAAGAACTGAGCTTGAAATTCCACTCAGAGTTTGCCTGTTCAAAACAACTCTGGAGGCTCTCCAGAGCAGGTGTATTAATACATAAATTCCAGGATCAATTTAGCTTTAAACAACTGATCCATCCCTTCTCTTCCAAGGTCACAAGGCAAGTCAATGCCATTAGATTAAAACCAAGCTTGATATAAGATGCACTATCCTCACAGTAAGGGCAATTAAAGACCTTACTTGACAAGATAGCAGGCTCACCATCACTCAGAGCTTTAAAAATGGGATTAGGCATCTTTCTAAAGGATGTGTTTCAATTCACTACCCTTGTAATTCAGGATGGTTATTCTGGTAAGAAAGTGACATTGCAGCTTGTCATTCACCTATCAATCAGCAGTGTCATAATACTTCAGTGTCAGTTGTCTGTTTCCATTACAATAAATAAATAAGAATTACGTATTCTAGGCAAGAAAAAGCAATGTAAGCCTGTGTAAGGTCAGGGGAGGAGTAACATATCATGCCCATGGGAGCTGCTTTTGCTGTAGTGCTTATGAAGCCAAGAGCAGGAAATCCAAGCTCTCTGGCACCCGTGTTTTCAGTCCAAGCACCAGGCCTCACCATCTGGTCATGGGGTTAATTACTGTATAGGAAAAACTACAAGAAAAAACATCTTCCAGAGTGATGATTTGATTTAGGTTGCCCTGCTTGAGGTGTGACACAAACAGGACCAGTTTTGAGATGGCAGCTGAGCTGGCAGGAGTCAGTCCCTCAGCCAGACAGGCTGCACTTTGAGCAGTCACTTCTCAGACACCACATATGGGATGGGAATCACCTCTGCCTTCCTCTTCACCGAGGCCAGTTGTTGGTTTGGTCTCAGTATTACTGCATGAAAAACTACATGGCCAGTATTTGGGAACTGTGTGAGACAGCTTTGATGACTGCCCATGAGGCACCACCCTCAGCACTGGCAGTGAACAAGATCTGGGACCAGCGAAAATCTCAGGAACTACAGTCCCTCAGGTACAGAGGAGCTGACAGCAGAGTCTCACCCCTTGTGGTTCCAGGCCAAAATGAGATGCAGCAAGTGGAAATAATTCTTGAGAAGCAGAGCCCTGATGTGCTTTCTCCATTCATAGTAACAGTCCACTTTATGCCAAGTGACTCATTACCATGAGTGAAGGGAACGTGATTCAACCAGAAAAGCACATGTAATTTGCATAGATTACTTTCCCACTTGGTTTCCATGCTGTGAAGTAACAGGGACTGCCTTCAAAAAAAAAAAAAAAAGAAGATAGTCCCATGAGTAATTCTTTGCTTAAGTATTAAGATATAATAGATTGGAGAGACATTTGGACATGACAGTCTAGAGGAAAAGAAAAACAAACCAAGCATTGTGAAGGATGCCTTGTGTTCCAGTTATTTCTAGTGTTGTGAAATTGAACAGAAACTATTGTTCAGAGAATGCTTCAAACACCCTTGCAAAGGAAGAAATAAGTGTTTCTGTGAGGCCATGGAAGAAAGACAGAGGGGCAGACTCAGCCATGAATTGGCTGGATTTCAAAATTTGCTTTTCTTCCCTGGCTGAGTGCATCTTGTGTTTTTGTCAGTGGTGACACCACCCTTTTATCAGCCTCTGTGGCAAAACCACTGCAGAGCTGACAGCTCCCTCTGAGCAGAGGGGATCTCCTTCAGACTTGCACCTTGCTCTGCACACTGCAGCATTTCACAAGATGAAACTCAGAGAGCTTTCAGCATTCATATATCCAACCTTTAACCTAAAACTAGGATGTGATTTCACTTCTAACTGCACTGAAATGCAGTGGCTGCAGTGGGTAGTTTGCAATTTCTTTTGCTGAAGCACTTGCTGGCAGAATCATGACAAGAATAAGCAACTGGTTCCAGTAAAGTCACAAGGGCAAACCCAAACTGCTTACTTTGTGCATAAATGGTTTAATGTGACAGGGCATGGGGAAAGCAGAAGATCTGTCAGAAAAAATAAACAGGAAAGAAAATATTACTTCAGAATAACTCATCCCAAGTAAATTGAGCTTTCTGAAGAAGCAGCTTGTAAACTACTGGGTTTCAAGAGTTGCATCCTGGCTCCAGGCAATGTGTGATGCTTCACTTGACAAACAAACCAAGCTCAAGAAAAACAACTTTGCTAGATTAAGACAGCAAGGAGGTATTGGGAAGAACTGAAGTGACACACGACTTAGCAGATCCAGGGCTCATTTCACTGCAAGGGAGCAGTCAGGCTTCAGATGAGGCAGATAAACACACAGACCTGAAACCCACAGAACCTTTCCCCACACTTTGAACCAACTGCAGAGATCAGTAATACGATATTTTAGGAAATGCGCAGAAGAAAAGTTGCACCTCCTTACAGCAGCACAATGAAGAGATGCAAATCAACATGCAGCTACAAGCCTGGGGCATTACTCAGCTTTCTCATCTCCTGAAGCCTGCTCCTTCTGCCTGCATTTATTTTACTTCCAGCTCAGTGGCTCAGAGGTGGTTACATACCTGAAATTGCACTGCTGAAAGAGGAGGTTCACCTCTGCTGTCCTGAAGGATGGGAAATGTCACTGCAGGGATGGGTGAAATTACACCCTCTACAAGGCACTCCCTTAAAATTCCAAGAAATTTATTTTGAACCTCCTATAAGAAACCAACTGGAAAATAAAGAGAAGACAAGTAATAGAAGGGCACTGCAGAAGTAAATAGAATTCAGGAATAACAGAAGAAAAAATAAATCCCTGTGAAGACTCTGAACATCAGCTTCACATTTTGATCTGGCCCATCTCAGCACTTCCCAGCATCTTTGGCAAGTGGGCCATGTTTACAAGTGGCAGCAGCTGGAGAGCTCAGCTCCAACTGAGACCTCCTTGGGCAGAGCTCCCTGAGGAAACAGCAATCAAAACGTTCTGGGTGAGGGTTTACAAATAGGGAACTGAGGCACAGGAAGGTTAATAATAATGATACTTTGCATTTCTTTATTACTTTAAATGGCCCACACCCTTCACAGACGTTGACCCTCCCAATACCCTGGGGAGAGGTGACTGGCTATTATTAGCCTGCTCTTTCACCTATGGGGACAAAGAGGGTGAAGTGTGTCACTCCTCAGGCCAAATAGCTGACAACTGAGGAACATATTTCTGTGTTTCAAGTCCAGCTCAAGTGCTTCATGAAATATCGTAGCAATTCTCCTTCTGACCAACTTTGTCTTATTTCTCCTCTGAACTGCAGACATTTGGAGCATCCTTAACTCCTTTGCAGGAGCAGTTGGTTTGAGGCCAAGCATAAGGTGCCCTCACCCATGGAGGACAGACAACTCCATTCCCTTGGACATCCCTCTCCCCCAGCCCCACCTGCCACCAGCATTCCAAGTGTGTGTCCTTGCTGGGCTCATTCCTCCTAAACATCTTATCACAACCACCAATTTTATTGCTCCAGTGCTTCCCATAATCTCATCCTTTTCCCCTGCTTTTCCAGCTGAAGGAGGACCACACAGGGCTGGGAATGGGGCTGAGCAATGATTTCTAGGAGGATAAATAGAGAGAAGGGAAATAGCTACCAGGCAATGTTGACATAAGTCTGAGTGGAAATTAAACAGCTTCTCACCAGCAGAGTAAGCTTCTGGAACAGGCCTGGGAGTGCAGCAGTGGGGAGTAAATATCAAGGACAAAAAACCCCTCAGCCAACCTATGCAGTTTTAAGATGGAGCTTGTTGAGTCTATAGGGATGGGCCTCATAGGATAACCTGCTGATGGACGAGGTGTCACCAGCCTGGAACTCCCTGTGACTTCCTTGAAAGCTCTGAGCTGTGCAGCTCACAGCCACCAAGGGCCATTTCTCTAAAACCTCAGCTGCCAAACAAACAAACAAACAAAGTGGTCATCAAGAAAATTGCATTGCAGCACTCATCTCCAGCTCTGTTCCTGGCACTTTGGGAATTTGTGTCTTTATGTCCTGAAGGAGTGAGTGCCCCCATCCCTCCTGTGGCAGGGGCTGCTCCAGTCCCACCTTAACGAGGTCCTGGGATGCTTTGCTGTAGGGCTGGCAGTCCCTGACTCCAGTGGCACTCAGTCTGCCTCCCTCTGTAACACCCAGCTGCTCTGATTCATTTTGCTCTGCTCCAAAATAAATTTACAGCCAGGGTTTCCTGTGGTCGGCACGTCCTGCGGACACGGATCACGGGCCCCTTTGGTCAAGCTTGCAGAGAAGGCTGTAACAACAACAAGGGGTGTGATTTAGGAAATTGTTGGGAACTTACATTCAAGGAGGCAGCTCCTCCACTCCCCTCCTTGCTTTCCCAGGGTGCAGACTGCCCTCGTCCCCCCCAAAATCAGCCATGCAGTGGGCACACTTCCAGCCAGAGGGGATGAAAGGGATGGGTCAGAGGCCAGGTCCTCCCGCCTGACCCAGGGGCTGTCAGAGGCAGCCAAAACCCATCCATCAAATGTAAGTGCTTGGTTATCACAGAGGGAGTGCTCCAGGCTTTTTCTCCATGGGAAGATTGCACTGGTATCGTTCAGGGTATGAACACAAATTGCTGTGATCCCTTGGGGCCCTTCTTCCCTAGAAAAATGTGAGTCCTTAATGCTCATTAATTAACTCGAAGGAGGCTTTGCGGGAAATGTGTAGTTTTCACATGAATCAGGAGGTTATATTAAAGACCAGCTCTGCATATTTTATTGCTGTATGATTCAGCAAAACTCAAGCATGCACTTAAGTTTAAACATCTGCTTAGAGCTCACTGAAGGCAAGGGAAGGCTGCTAAAACACTTCAGTGAATTGGAGCTTATTTAGACTGGGTGTGATTAGACTGGGGGTGATTTAGGAATCAGCAATGAAAATTTCCAATACTTTACCTTACACTGTAGTACCTGAACACGTCCTCCTTTCCCTTTGGCTGGAAAACTGCTAGCACTATGAGAACAGATAAGACTCTAGAGTACTGAAGATTCAAGGCTGGCAGTCACGGTACAGAGATGCGTGTTTCTCTCTGCAGGACTAAATCATCCCAGTGGAGCAAGGACCTGCTTTTCTGCTTTCCTGAAGGCTGTTGCACTACAGACTGAACTGCTTTGTGCCAAGAGGCACTGCCCAGATACACTGAAGAGCTTGTAAAACTGCTGTGTGTGTTTGGAAGGCACTCACAGCCCTGGGATGATGAGGTACTGCTGTAAAGTTGAGATCAGCTGTGCTCTTCTGCGTGGATAGCAGCGGGCGTAAAGCATGTGCTGCCACAAGAAGGCAGCTCCTGGAGCTCTCTTCTCCTACCATAAAACAACGATGTAAGAGGGTCCCAGAACCAGTAAAAACACCATCCTTCAAGCTGGAGCTGACTTGCAGCTGGGGCAGCAGATGCAAGACCCAGGCTGCTCCCCACTCAGCTTTTCAAAGGGCTCCCTTCCTCCATCCGTGCAGTGTCAGCCACCAAAGCCTCATGATTGCTCTTTAACCTTAAAATATGACAGCCCTGTGCTGCACTTCTGTGATCCTGTAATCATATCTTGCTACAGACACCCTTCTCATGCAGCTTAAATATTTTACAAATACATGTCTAAGTACAAATCTACCGCATTAACTCTTGTATAGAGGGTACTTATTTTCAGCTGTGTGGCTGGGATTCCTATAAGTGTAATTTACCATGCAGCATGACAAAGCTGGGCTAGAAGGCACAGCTTTTACTAGCTAAAATACAATAAAATATGCTACACCGTGTTTCACAGATGAATCACTTCTAAACCATGCCTTTAAGTATTGTCTGTCACTGCAGTTCCTTATTGTAATACTTCGTGAGAGCTAAGAGAAGGGGAGAGAAATTGCCCTTTAAATCTCTGCAAAGCCTATCATCCAGAAGAAATTAGGGACATTTGTTCTTGGAGTCAGGTGGGTTATGGAAGAGAAAGCTATACCCAACAGGTTTTATTTGAGTGGAGGTGAGGCAAATGTGTTTTCACTTATTTATATTGTGTTTTATTCTATGAACATTCAAGACCAGCTCACAAACAAAACAACAGCCAAACTCTGTAAAGAGCAGCTGCAGTCCAAAGGGTGCAGACAACTGTTTCCTCTCAGCCCAAGCTGCCAGGCCACCAGCATAGAGAGCCCAGGAGAGCAGAACTTCCTGATACCTGCTCCAAATCAGCTCCCAAGGGGAGAGGCAGCAGCATGTGGACAAAGCAGAGGAGCAGATCAGGCAAATCACCAGCACACAGTAAGATATTCCCATATGCAGCCAGTGCCAAATGGTCTTTGCAGCCCTTGCTGCAAAGGACAGCACTGGAAGTACTGGCAGGAGCCCCCAGCATCACAGCAAACCTGAGGAGCAGACAGCTATTTGGGAAATGGCCATACCAGAGCCATGCCAAAGAGCTTTGAACACTTCCCAATGTCTGAAATCAAGTTGAAGTATGAAAGACCCAGAGTTACAGGGAGAGAGCAGTAATGATCTCCAGTGGGATGTCTAGAGTCTGGCCAAAGTCTTTATGTAATTTATGTGATTGGAAGGCACACACTTCATTCCTGCTACTAAATACATCTCCACTCACCAGATACCCAGATTTTCCCTGCATTCCCTGGCTCCCCTGCAAGGGCCCTGGAGCCAAGCATCAGGTTATTCCCCGGGCTGCTGGAGCCCTTCACAGACCCAGAAGTTTTTCTGTAGATTGCAGCAGGTTATTTCTAAGCCAGCCTCTCCTGGGCTCTCCTCTCAGTTCTTTAAAGCTACCTCTGAAATAGTGCAGTAAAGACAAAGCTGCAGCAACAGGGCTGTCACAGCTGGTGGCCACAGCTGCAAGTTTGGGCCAGAACACATTGTTCTTCCTACTGCAGATGCTTTCTGTTAATAAGGCACTTACTACAGAGATATTTTCTTCTTTGGGGATCTACAGCACAAACCAAATCCAAGGTCAAAGAAAAAGTCCATTTTTTCATTTACCATTTTGGAAGGATAAACAAGAAACACTTCAGTCCCATCTGACATGAATTAATAATGCTCCTGTTATTCACTGCCTGTCAAAAGTTTCATCAAGACACAGGCTTAGGTTTTGAAAGATATCCAGAGGCAATTAAAATGCTGCTTGATAGGAGAACACTTGACCTTGAGGGCAGAGCAGCTGGGCAGCAGTGCAGGAGCTGAGCATGGCTGGTGCACACACACAGACAGCCTGGTCCCTGCAGGGACTGTCACTGAGCTGCCAGCACTGGGATGTGTGTGAGAGCTCCTGTCCCACGTACACTGAGGATGCCATCCAGTGTGTCCCTCTCCAATACACTGCAGAGAAGCCTCCTCTCCTGCAGCTCTGCAATCAAGTGCAGCAAACATTTCATGCTACAGCACAGCATTCAGCTGAGATGGGGCCCCTCTGGATTGTGTCCCCTTGCCTCTTGGTCACACAGAGCTGAAAATAATCAGGAAAAAAAAAATTATTATCAGCTCAGTGACAGTTCTCTCTGCCAGCTTCAAGGAAATGTGAGATTTGGGGTTGCTGGAAGTCCCTGTAATGCCCAGTGCTGGTCCCAGGCCTGCATGCAGCTTTGGGTAGCTTGGTGCAGCTTCCCAGTTCACTCCACCCACGGAGTTTGGTTTTCTGTCTCGGGCTGCACAGCTGAGTGTGTCTCAGTACTAAAAAACAGCATTAAGTGAGTTGGACTGGTGCCTTCCTGTACATTTTGTAAACAGTTTGAGACCGTGGGGTTTCGCTATGTCTCACGGCTTCTGCAGAAGGAGGGTGAGTCAGAACTGGCCAGTGAAGAAAGCTGTTGTGTCTGGAACCCTGCTCCACCAGTTTCAGAAGCTGGAAGGTGCACATTATGCTTTGCATGAACGTTCAGTTCACTTTCTTCAGCTGCCCTAGTGGTCTGGGAAGGGGAGCCATGGGGAAGGGAGAATTTTTCCTTTTCTTTTTTGACAAAACCAGAAAAACCCCAAAACCCTCAGAAGTTTCAAGTCTCAGTTCTACGCAAGAACCTTCACAAAGATCCCCCAGGTATTTGCATCCAGAATAACTCGGCTTCCTGGAGGCACCAGTACCTGCTCACATCAATTTCCATTGAGCATCACCTCACCCTGTGGTCCCTGCAGTCACACAGAGCTCAGACCAGTGCAGGACAGAGCTGACAGATTTTCCAGCCCCTCACTGCCTCCATCCCAGCCGTGCAGCACACAGGAAGGCTGTGTTGTGAATTTGAAGGCATGCAAATCTCTGCCCGTAAACCTGGCTCTGCTCAGCTGCTCTTTCAGCCCCAGAGATTTATGTATCCCCTCCCTTTTAAGTAAACTCTTTTTCAAGAGCATGACTGTAAAGGTAAGTTCAGGCACAGACCTGTGTAAATTATATGCTTTGAGCTCCCTGGGGATCAGCATGGTTTCTGCAGCCTCTGCACTGCTCAGGCTCCCCCGTATGCTCCATAATCATTTCCAGGTTCCTTCATGCTCCCTGACTCAGGGCTGTAACTCAGACTGTCACCCTCTGTGCTGGAGAGGCCCTGTTGGCAGCTCTCAGCATGCCTGGGGAGCAGCCCCCAGGCAGCTCCAGCTGGGAGGGACAAGGTGCCCGTGGCCTGGAGCACTGGTGCCCTCCCAGCTGCCAAGCTGGTACTGGGAAATATGCCCTGGTTCATATGGGGACAATGGGCTGTCAGTTGAGGAGACTTGGGTGTTTTTTAAAGATCATCTATTTCACATCTACGTTGTCAGACTGAGTAAAAGTTGCCCTTGCAGCAAACGACTTCTATAAAGATCAGAAATGGATGTTGCTTATTGCCTATTGATTTCCTGGATGAGGAATGTGCACATGGCACAGAGAGGAGCGTTTGCACTACAAACACTTGTATAATTATGGGAGAAGTGCACATTAATGAGGGGCTGACTATATTTTCCTTAAGTGGAAAGTGTATTTAAAAGGAGAAGGCTCCTAGAGCTTTTGAAGTCAGAAGCTGTTAAACAGTCAGCAGCTGGAAATTTAAAATTCCTTCACATCAAGGCTCTGTGATCAATAGGGATTAAGTCAGACAGGACCTTTCAAAGCTTCCAGCCTTATTAACAAATAGGTATCTGAAACACAGAAGCACTGCTGGAGGAATCTGTGAGACCTTGGTGGCAGGAGAGAGGCAAGGGGAGAGAGGCTGAGGCAGAGACACAAACATTGTACCTGCCTGACCCACCTAGAGCCACAGCAACCAAACCTGGATGTTCATTTCCCTTCCTTTGGTGCTGCCTATCTCCTGATCACATGCCAGTCTGGAGAGGAGGTTTCCTGCCAAGTTTCCAGACTCCCCACTCCTAAGTGTGCCATCATGGCACCCCTCTCCCAGCAGGAGCTCTCTGTTGCAGCTCAGGTGGTCATTGAGGAACATCCAGCTCTGGGAGCAAAGGCCCACCTGTGGCAGGGAGGGTGGAAACAGCTGCTCTGCACTTGCTCCATTTGCAAAGCTTAGAGCCTCTGGTTTGGTTCTATTAAAACCTGATCCAATTGTTTGTTTGGGTTTTTTTCTTTCAGCTTAAAGCTTCTCAATCCTCTTTGAGGACCAAATCTTTGTCTGAGTCAGGGTGCCATGACAGGGGATTCTGTAGATGCTTCCAGGGCCTTTCCTGGGACTTGTTTCTGCTGCTGCTTAAAGCCCCAACCTTTGAGCTACAGATGAAAATTCCCTCTGCTACATGTTCACATCACGAAGCAAGGGGACTGATTTGTAAAAAGATCAGCATGAAGGTCAGCAGCTCATATCTCTGCACCTCTGGACCCACTCGAGTCCTGTCTGGGGACTGCTGTTGTGAAATGCCTGGTTAAGGGATTACAAAACAGTCTTCACTTTCTCCTGTCACCTGAGAAGCACTGAAAAGAGGAGAACAATTGATCTGAATACCTTTATCTTTTTCTATTTTTTTTAAACAAGGAAAGAGAGAATAAATTAAGATTGTTTCCCTTTCCTGACAGTTTTCCATTCAGTATGGACTGAAAAAGCATTAGGTCCTGGGCCCATAGAGGAGGTGTCCAGGCAGCAATTCTATAAAAGAGGAGCAAAGATTAAGAGCTCTGCTCTGATCAGATCCAGAAATCAATTCCTTCTTCTTGTAGGATTTTTTTTATATACCAATTTTGTAGTTTTACTGGAGTTATAAATATGCTGCCTATTGAAGAAAAAAATAGATTCCTGCAAAAATTAAGAAATCCAGTCCCTGTCTTTTCTTTGTATCTAGCAGGTGCAAGCTACCAGAAGAGATTTCCTTCTCAGCAGCCGCTGTATCCGAACACTGTGGTTTCATTTACAATATTCCCTGCATGAGTGAGCTCAGCCCTGTTGTTGCCACGTCTCTGGATTTACAACGTGGTCAACAGTTTGTTGTTTTCCTCTCTGCCTTCCAATTGCCTTTGTGTGGCTCGGGTGACAGGGGAGGCTGAGGTGAGTCATGTGGCCACTGGAGCCTGCTGTGCATCTTCAGAGAGGGGCACTGGGAGCTCTGGGAGCCCGGTGACGGCTGAGCCATGGGGGCACTGCAGTGACAGCTCTGGGATGGGCACAGCTCAGAGCCCCACAGCATCACCGAGCAGAGAGAAACGTTTTGTGCTGCTGTGAGAGGAACCGACACGGCTGGAGATGGAATCATTTCAGATTCTTCCTGGCACAGCCTACAAATGGAGCATTTAATGTTGAATATTTAATGTGGAATGTTCAATGCTCTGCCGTGTGCAGACCTCCGTGTGCCACGGCGTGCTGAGGATGTCCCGCATTTGGGGTGGGTGAAAACCACTCACCCTGACACAGCAGCCTACCTTCCCAGGGCCTGGCACCCAGAGAGGGCCTGGCACCCAGCGAGGGCCCTGCCTGGCACTGGTGGGCTGCATGGAGAGCTCCACTGGTGCCCTCTTGGCGTGGCAGCACGTGGTCATGGGGACTTTGCTGGACGCGTCTTCACTGGATGTGACTTCACTGACCACGCCGCTCAGTGCCTGTTAAATAACGTCACCAGTTCAGAAAGGACATCCCTCTGCTAGCCTGGCACCTGCTTTGGGGGAATGGCAACCATCTGGAAATTAAGGTACCACCAACTGCAGCAGCCTCCTCTTCCCCCACTTCACTCCAGGTCAGCTTCCCACAGCTGGACACCACAGCAAGAGGAGACAGCAAGTCCTGCATCCCTCTCAGAGCAGCAGGAGACCTGGATCTCTGCCCCACACTGTGCAAAAGTAGAATGAGTAGAATATTATGGAAATTGAATCAAATAGGGAAATGCCTTTTTTGTGCATATATATTTTTTTTTCCATTCCTCTCCCCAGCCCAGCAAAATGACAGACTCCTACAACTTGCAAGCTTCCTGAGGATGCCTTTATCAGCCAAAACAGGGATTGTTTGTAACATTCCTCTCTTTCCCTCTGCCACATCACTTTTATTGGCTGGCTCAGCTTCCGCTGCCATGTGCTGCTCACTCCTCCAGCAGAGGAAATGAGCAGCACACATGGGCTAAGCAGGAGAACAATATTAAAGAAAGAACTGGGAACCATTTCAGGCAAATTACCCTGGGATCAGATTGAGCCCAGCCACTGCTCCCCATCTAATATAATTTTTGTTTTTAAGAAGTATCTAAAAGCTGGGAGCAAATTTGAAGTGTTGTTTATACTTGGCCCCAGTGTGGGTCAGACAATACGAAGCAAACTCCCACATGCTCTGCCCCAAGGAGGCTGCACTCTGATTTCCTCCTGCTCTGAGAAGTAGGTATCATTTGTTACTCAAGCATTTCAAATGCCAAATGTGGCAGGATTTGTTCTAATCAAACTCAGCAGTACTGCTGAGAAAGCAGCTCTGAATTTGAGATGTGTTCTTTTTTTTGAACATTTCTTCTCTGTTGCTAAACCTTACAAGCTCTTTTAGCATCTGGCAAGTTTCTTGGTTGGGTTTCCTGGGACTAGAGCTCAGGAAACCACTCAGTTCATCTCCTCCTCCAGGGAAAATCTGGGTAACAAAGTCATCCCTGACAAATGTTCACTTTTTTAAAAAACCTTCCCAAGATGGAGGGTTTGTAGCCTCCTCGGGTGAACCATCTGAGTGCTTCATAATTGCAGAAAATACATGACACCTTGGGAAAATCTCCATAATATTACCTCAATCCCATTCTACCATCTGCTTTGGTTTTAGTAATGACATCTCTCAGCATCAGGGAATATCTCTAACTCAGTATTTGCAGGACAATGGCACACACAGGTATCATTGCAGGGAGAAAGCTTCCAGGAACAAGTGGATTTGAAGAGATTTGCTGAGCTTTAGTTGTGAGGTTAACTCTGGATATGAGAAGAGAGCACAGAGGGACTGTGAGGTACCAGAAGAGCTGAGTTAGGCAAAGAGGGTGGGATGGTGTAAGAGCAGAGACATTCTGTCCTCACAGCCATCATTATCCAGGGGAAGGAATGACCTTACACTGCAGTCAGTTGTCAGCCTGTCTGGTCAGGGTGTCAGGACAGCCCTTTCTGCACAGTAGGTGTCCCACTGGAACCAGACAGGACCTGGCCACTCATCAGGGCACTGAGCACTATCAGAAATGCTGAGCTCACTCACTCATCACTGACGTGGTCTGATCTTGAACCTCTGTGGTGGAAGGGAAAGCACCTCTGAGTCAGCCCAGCTCTGTTTACTGTCAGCAGAGAGTGCTGAGAAGGGAGCAGCCTCCTGCCACAGAGCCACCTTCAATGGCCCACGCAGAGCAAACAGAGGCTGCTGTGGCCAGGAATTTCCTACTGGGAAACAGCCCAGAGCAGAGTGAGGCTCACTGTGGTTTCAGTTTGCATCTTCCACCAGCTTTCATCTCCAGCAAGCACTCCTGCATGCCCCATTCTCAGGAAGATGTGTGTTTTGGTACATAATTTACCTTCCCTGCCAGGCAGACCAGCTGGGTTCCCCTCTCAAGCACTCAGCCAACCCACCCAGAAGGGCTGGTGCCCCTTCACTCCACAGCTCCCAGTCCCAGCTGCCTCCCAGAGCAGTGGCTGCTGCCTCACAGCCTCCTCACTGCTCAGGTCCCAGGGGAGAGGACACCTTCTTCTCTCCTCACAAACACTCACAGCACTCCTGATCTGGTCCCACACCCCTCAGCCCCCACCAGCTCTGGATGCTGAGTCTCACCTGGGTCAAAGCCAAGCCTGTGGATCCAGGGCTTGATCCCAGCTGAGAAAAGAAGAGGAAAGCCCCAGGAGCACTGAGGCAGGAGGCAGCAGGCACATCGTGCCCTATTCACACTCACACAAGGGTGCAGCTTGCCAGCATTCCAAAGTTCCCATGTTCTAATATATTTTTTAAAATACGCCTTTTTAAAAGTCCTCTCACATAGAGAGGATTTTTTAATAAAATAGTATTTGAGGAAAGAATAAAGCTGGGATTTTGTTGAGGCCAGAGGGCCTAGATAACACTACTGAGTAATGAAACAGTGCTCAGCTAACCTAATGGGCTTATCTGGATGGTCTGTGGGTTTCCCTTTGTCTCCAAGCCAAAACTTGAGAGAACACCTGCAGCAAAAATCTTATCTGCACTCTTCAGTTTTCTTCCCTCCCTCATCTCCTGCACTGTGTGTTATAAATAGTTTCTTTCCCTCCTCCCACTATCCCATTTATCAGCACAGCACTGGTTTTGTTGAAATAATGCTACATCTAGAACTAGGCTCCAAGCCTATTTGGAAGGATTTGTAAGTATTATACATTGCTTTTGTTCAGCAAACAGAAATAAAATGGGAATTGATCTGTGAAGGAGCTTGAGGCTGCTACCCTGACCCCTCAGCAGAGATTGTGCACCAACACCATCAGTTCTGACAGTTCATCTCAGCAGGGGTGGCTGCTGTGGGTCCCTCTCAGGTGGCAGTGCCCACCCAGAGCAGATGCAACACGGATGGAAAAAGGAAACAATCAGAGCCCAGGAGGGGACTCTGTCAGCTTCCCAGAAGTTTAAGGAAATTTTGAGTAAATCAGAGCAGGTTGTGCTGGCCTGGAGAACACAAGGGCACCTGAGATGTTTGCAGGTGGCTTTTGTGGAAGGACTAAGCAAGGAACCTACCTGACTGCAGGGAAAGCAGATCCCCAGCTGTGTTTCAGTGCAGGGGGAAAGGGGGGATTCATGGGAGGATAAAGCACAGCTCCAGGCCCAGACATAGGTTTGGAACAAAGGTGACTCCAGCCTGATGACCCTGAGAAAGGAAGAGCAGGTACCTGGGACTCGTCCTGCAGCAGATACTACAAGAATAAAATGACATCTCAGCCTCAGGTAAATTTATAAAGGGAAGAGGAAGAAGAGGACAGAGGATGTCTGGAAGATGTGCAAATGTAAGAGCAGCTGACACTGCACCCCCAGAAATGTCTCTGAGCTGGGATGCATCTCACTGAGCTTCAGAGGCTTCTCTCTGTCCCCCTCATGGGGACTCTGGGCTCCCTTTATAGTCACAGCAGAGAAAAGGGCCCATTTACAGAATGATTCATCTGACCTATTTTAGACATTTACTCCAGCATACAATGACTCATGTCCTTGGGGTGCCCATTTCTTTCCTATAAACAAGAGTCTAGACAAGTAACTCAGATGTAGACATTCACAATTAGATGTCTACGTTTGGACAGATGAATTGTGCCTCTAATGTTCAACCAGAAATCAGCCTAGAAGCTCTGCCACAGACAGCTCTGGTTGATAGCCACGATAGGGAAGAGAAACAGGGTCATTCCTTCTTTTTGATGGTGTGTAGCTCCCTGCACAAAATGCTCAAGGCACTTGCTGGAAGATTAACCATCCTGTGAGCGGCTGTGATGGCACTCCTGGAGCAGCAGCAGGGACCAGTAAAAGCAGATTCATTATTGCAACTATTTTTCTAACCTGCCCCTCCATCTAATTAACTGGTGTCAGATCCCTTTTCAATCAAAGCCATTTGGCAAAAAGAAGCACAAATCAAATGAGTCTGGTGTGCCACCTCCTCTCAGGGTGGGTTGGTGATGGCACAGATGTGCATCTTGCCATGGGCTTCCACTCTCCCACACCTGAGAGGCCACAAGAAAAGCTGGTGGCAAAGCTCTTGCTAATCCCAAGGGTCCTTTCTGCTGTCAGCAGAGTTAATGCTGTGCTTTCCACAGTGGGGCTCTCAGAAGCTCCCCAGGCTTGGGCGTAGCTGGCAGGATCTTGTGATGCTTTAGGAAGCAATAATCTGGACAAGTCAGGCCAGACCACTGGGAGGACTTTTTGTTTTGACAGTTTTAAAGTGTTTCTCATTTCAGCCTGTCAGTCTGATTTCCTGTGGCTCACACATCCACACTGGCTGTGTCTCCCTCAACAACTTTGAACTCATTGAGCAATTTCAGCCAAATTTGACAGAGATAACAGCCTCAGAGACAATTCAGTTCCTCAAAGGTTCGCAAAAATAAACATGCACGTGAAGGAGAGAGATGTTATGAGTAACCTCAACTGAACAAAAGGCTGCAATGTGAGCTCAGGTGTGAGAATCAGCACCAGAGATTCCTCAAGGGAAAGAGTCTGTGCAGATCACTCAGACCCCAACCCTGGGGACAGTTTTCCTGGCCTCCTCAGCAACCCAGACACACCACCCCAGAGCAAACCAGTTTCACCCAGCAGCCCCAGAGCACCAGGCTTGTTCTCCAAGCAAGTTCTGGTAAGAATCAGTTGAAGTTTCAGCACACAAAGTCACCTCAAATTTGAAAAAGTAGTTCTGTTTTACTGTTGGAACTGCAGTGTCAAATGTGTAAAATGAGGGTGGTTATTCTCAGAGAGCTGAGTTTTGGAAGAGAAAGGTAAGCATTTTCTGATTTCAAGAGTGAGATAGGAAGGTTCCCCAGCAGCTCCTGCCATCACATCCCCAGGGCAGCACTCCTTGGGCAGGCAGCACAGCACAGCACAGCACAGCCCTCACTGCTGGCACCAGCAGCCCATGTCCCTGCCCTGGCTGGGGCTCAGGAGCTGCTGGCTGTCCTTCCCACACCCCCTGAGCTGGGCAACCTCAGGGCCTGTCACCTGGTTCCAGGTGCCACCGAGCTTCAGCTCTGCTTCGGGTCCCTCCAAGCTCCCTGAGGGCTCTGCCAACAATCAACAGGGACTGCAGGAGATGTCTCACAGCTCAGCAGAGGGTCCAGGGGACCCTCTTGCTTCCCTCTGGGAAGGGGTGAGTGGATGGGAGGCTGCTGGCACATCCCCAAACTCAGGCAGAGGCCAGGGAGTCAGGCAGAGAGAGGCTGCCAGGGGGGACACAGCTCTGAGGCTGGCACCAGGGGAGCCAGGCTGATTGGGCTCATGAGATTGTCGTGGCTGTGGATGAAAAGGAAAAGTTCTGTGTCAGCAGGAACTTTGCACACTCTGGGCCAAGTCCTCTATGGCTCAGTCCCCAGCCAGAGCCAGGTGCCTGGCTGTGAGAGCAGCCCTGCTCCCAGAGCCACAGGATGCAGAGAATCAGGCAGCTGGGTGCTGCTCAGCCAGGGTGGCTGGGGGCCATTCCCTTGGCATGCCAAGCAGCAAAAGGGCAGCTGAAGAGTGAGTGAGAAATGAATCCCTTCCTCAGCAGCTCACAGAGCCACGGGCACTCCCAGCCAAGGCTGGGGACAGCAGAAAGCACAGCTCTGTGTGTTCCCTGCTGGCCCAGCTGCCCCACATCAGCTCAGTGTCAGGATTTCATTATTATCAGCCCATACAAACCCTCCCAGCTCCTGGGCACTGCAGGGGCACGAGCTGTGAAAATTGCAGCATCATCTGATTTCTGCTGCCACCTCCCACCTTCCCTTCCCACACCACCCCAAGCTGTAGCACCTGCAGAAGCCCCAGGACAGCTCTGCTGCCCCAGAGAAAGCAGAGGCTATAAATGGCAAACACAGGGCTCTGTCTTCCTCACTGGCTGTCCCTTGCAGTGCAACAATCCAGCCCTGCACAGCCAATGCCTGGAAAATTCCTCCAGGCTGCCCCTCTGGTGACCCTCAAGTGATGAGATTTTTTTCCCTGACTTTATCACTCCCACAAGTGGCAGAAGCCAGAAAAGACCAGAAATATGTGCTTGCACTGGGCTGCCACAATTTTGGCAAAAAAGAAAACAGCACCAGAAGGGGCTGACTCCAAGGGAAGAAGCACATAAAAAGTTCCAGACATCCTGAAGTGCTCAGACAACCAAGGCAGGCTGTCGGCCACCCTGAGAAAACACAGATAAGCCAGAAACCCCCAGTTCCCACTTGCCAGAGCTCTGTGAGCTGGAGAAGAACTCAGCCACTCCGCAGCCAGAGCTGCCTGCTGGCCAGCAGCTCCTCACCAGTGATGGGGGAGCAGCAGCAGGAGGGGAAATGCTCCTTCAAGGCACCACCAAGAGCATTTAGACACACACCAATCACACAGACACCAACTTATTTCCAATGCATCTGTTCCCCCCCTGCCCAGCACAGCTTCTCCTGCAGTTCAGGCAGCACGAGTGCTGCATCTCACTGCCTCATTTCTTTTAAGTGAGATTTATGTTGGTATGACTGAAACAAAGCTGACTCCCTTTCACAACCAGAATGGACAGAATGACCCAAAACCCCAAACCAGGCTCTCTCACCAGCTCTGCAGCAATGCTGTTCCAGCCAAAGAGACAGAGGGATTTAACATCACACCTCATCCAGTCGAGCTCTGTCAGGTGGGTCCTTCAGCCCAGCACCCTCTGTTCTGGTGGCATCACATCCACATGACACAGCAAGGCTGCAAAGCATCCTCTGCCACCCAAAGGAGAAGGGAGCTTTGCCCAGGCAGGGGAGAGCCTGGCAGAGGGGTGCAGAGCTGCAAGTGCAGGGTGGGAGAGACTCTGTGTCTGCAGCAGTGGCTTTTAATGGTTCCTTGCACCCTGCTCTGCTGATTGATGGCTTACCAGGAGCTGTTAACGCAGCAATATCCCAGCCCTATTTACAGACATCTCTGCACATTTACTTTGTCACAAGTAAACTCTGCACACGGCAATAAAGCTTAAGGTAATGACTTCTTCAGCACAAAGCCAGCAATTTCCTGTCAGCTTGCTTTACAAATGGCCAACTCTGGGCTTAATTTTCAGCTGGGGCTCCAAAGATGGCTATGCAAAGTGGGGGTGAGGGGAGGGAGGAACTCTGGGCTGTGCCACTCTGAGTGTGGCAACCCTGCTCTGAAGGATGGACAGGATGGGGCAAATCCAGCCCATGCTCACCCACAGTCACTGTTCTGCTCTTTTTCCATCAGTGGGAAAGCCAGGGAATGGCAAACCCAAGCCCCAGGTGAACTCCCACGTGTTCCTGTGGGTGTGTGCCCTTCTCAAAGCCAGCTTTGCTCTGTCACAGCTGCTGTGTCACAACGGGAAACCACAGTGAAGGTTTCCTCTCCAAGGCCTTTCTGAGGGAGATGCAGCCACCTCACCCCAGTTCCCACAGCATCCTGCAGGAGTCCCAGAGTGGCCTGGCTGGGAATTGTGACCACGCTCCCTGTGCCATGCACAGCATTGCCAGAAACAGAGCAGATATCAGCCTGGACAGGCCTGGGAGCACCTGCCTGGGCTTCAACACCTTTCTCTGGAGCACAGGGAAACAGGGCAGGGAGGCCATGAGCCAGGGGACTGGGCTGCAGACAACCTGCACACAACTCACTGCAGGCACCTCCTGCCAGCATCAGGGAAAACAAAGCAGCTCTTGCAGCTCTGTCCTGCAGCATCAACCTTCACGTGCTGGAACTGTGCTAAACATCTCCAGCCTCCTGCTATAATTGGTGCAGAGAGAGGATGTCTGAGAAGAGAGTCTATTTTAGGTGTCATGAGTCACCTTCCAGAGATGTGGATCTTTTTTTTTTTTTTGCACTGACCATATAGAAATCTCTGAAAGTGGATACTTAAAATAGACGGCATAAATATGCATTGAAAGCTTGGAGCATCCTGCCCTTTAACTGGGTTATGATGTTCCTCCTCACCAAGGGGTGTGAAAACACTTTGTCACACTGAAATCCAAGCTGCTGCACCTAGGAGGGCTGTCAGCAGCCAACTCAGGTGCAGAGGGGACAAGATGATGCTGGTGGAGTTTTTCCAAACCATCCTGATCCAGCATCCTCATCCCACTGGAAAACAGCAAAATGCTTTCCAGCACAGATCCTGAACTGTGAGAAAGCAGCTTTGGCATTGCTGAAAAGGAGGGGAAGGTTAATATATTTCCATCTGTGAAAAAAGGGTCAAAAGATCAAGAGCTCTTGTTGGCTCAGTCTCCAAAAGGCAGGTCTGTATGTAATGTTTTCATTTTAAGCTGTGGCTAAAAGGTGAAGAAAATAAAGATGGGAAAAGACATCCTTTTGATGCATTAGGGGAATGGCTGCAGTGAAACCTCAGAGATTTTCCACACTGCAGTCCAAGATTTGGGGGCTTCCCATTTTCCTCTCATCATTGTAATTTTCCTGATTTTTCCCACTTAATGTTCCTCTACCCTTTCACAACCATTTCAGACACAAAAATTGTGTTGCTTAAAGCAAAGCCTTGTGTTTGCAAGAGCCCAGCCTTTAACCTTTTCTGCTTATTCTTACTGAGATCTCACTCCCATTGTTTCATTTCTACCTTGAAACCCCTCAATCTCCTGTTTCCACTATGAGCTGCTGAATTATTCTTTTTTTCCGCCCATTCCAATTCACCCTCCTTTAAAGTTCCTCCTTTACCCTCCCAGCTTCCATGAAGATTCCCTCAACCCCTTCTGTAAATACTTCAAAGCTTTAGAGAATGAACTGTGCTTCAGCTCTGCATCCTCTTAAAACAGCTCGCTGAATATGCTTCTTGTTATTTTTAAGAATCTGTTAGAATTAAACCCCAGTAAGAAATCTGCCACCATTGTGGGGGAGAGCACATTAATCAAAGACACAAGCTTCTCCCCAGCTGCCTGGGCAGGGCCCAGCCTAGGATTGATAAATTGCACCTGGAGGTAACTAATAAATCTGAGAAGTCATTTGCTTTTTATGAACAGGAGCAGCAGGAGATCCAACTGCCAAAGGGATTTGGGTGGAAGGAGAGCAGTGCCTGGAGCCCCCAACAGGTCCCTGCTCCCATTCCCCTGCTCACTGTTACACCTGGTGCCCACCCCTGACCCACTGCCGAGCACAGCAGGTCCTGCCATGCTTGGATGGGGGATATTTCAGTGCATCCCTGGGGTTTTTGCAGGGCACAGGGCAGGAGTGCAGCCAGAGCCTCCATCTGCTGGCACGGGGGCCAAGCAGACCACTGGCTGCTGTGGTGGGGAGGGGAGGATGCTCTGCAGTAAAACCCTGCCCTGGACAGCAGTGCCAGGGCTGTGAGAACTGCAGACACTTCCTGCATCCACCCCTGCCTGTGCTGGAGGAGGAATTTTGCTGCTCTCAGCGTTGGTGCAGCAGAGAACCCCCTCATGAGGGACTGGGATGTGAAGTCCTGAGATTCCCCAGCTCCTGTCACATAAATGTCAACACCTTCCCCTTCACCATGGCCAGAGCAAACTGTCCCCTCTCCCCACTGAGCAGGGGCTCCAGAAGAGTCACCCCTCATGGTACAGCCTCAATACCAGCACTGGGGACTCTGCTTTCTGTCAGCATTGCTGTGATGTGCCTGTCAAACAACCATCCCATGGCTGGAAACTTTCTCTAATGCCATCAAGATCCACATTTGACTATTATCTCAGAAGTTTAGGGAACACATTTCCTTGTCTTTCTTGGTTGGAAACAATTACATGGTGCCCACATCATAAAAGTCTGCAAAAACTAGGATAAATCATTAATTACACATCTGTCCCAGACAATACTGCAAGTGACTCTGTTCAAAAACATGGGGTCAGTGAAAACCCATCGTCTGTAGTACTGCCCAAATGTCATTTCCTGTTTTCTCCAGATCACAAACTCCCATGGCAAGCAGCCTTTTTACCCATGCACTGCACAGAACTGATCACAGAGCTGCTAGAAAACACACACCAACCACCTGCACTTCAGAGACCCAGAAGGGAGGATCAGACAGGATGTGATCACAGGAGAGATCATACAAGACATAGGTTAAGATGCTCCCTCCCTCCCCCTTCCTTTTCTTTTCATGTGAACATCATTAGGGCAGCCTGGAAGAGCTTTCCTGACACAAGCAATGTTTTTTTCCAGAAAGCCAGGACCAGGCATGGGCAGTGGGGCTCAGCTCCTGGGCACAGAAGGAGCAATCTGCTGGCATCCACTTGATCCATCATGGGAAGCAAATGCTTTTCCCTGATATATTAGAGCAAAATTTAGACCCTGAACTTCAAATCACAAAGCTGCATTACAGCCTGTATTTCCCCACTGACCTCACTGCAAGGGAGGATCAGAAACACGTTTGGAAATTCAGAAGTGTTTGGGGTCATGCTGAGAAAGAGGCAATACTTATTCTGCCCCAGCATGTGCTGGCCTCTGCCAAGGCTCTGATTCACTGAATTTCAAAAAGTATCTCTGCTGTCCAAATGCCCCTTTTTTCAAAATCAGTCTCTGTGGGCAGGGAGAATGAGAGAAGAGCTTTGTCTGCACCTGCAGTACCACACCTGGGGACAGCCGTGTCCCCTCCCCTGGGGCACTGTGCAACACACCCTAGTCATGCAGAGACACAGCAGATCAGGATGTCACATCCAGTGGAAATCCTCACAGTGCTCCTGGGCCATGTCCAACATCCACCCCACATCCATCACCATGGAACATCATCCCCAAGGCCACCCCCTTGGTCATAATCAGCAGCTGTGACTTTTATTTCCCCTTTCCTACACAGGGCTGCTCTGATATTTGTTCACAACACGGGCTGTGTTTCACACCAGAGGGGAATTACTTACTGCCAATTATGACATTAAAGTTCAAGTGGAACGATGTACTAATTGTCTTGTTATAGCTATTAAAGCTCTGGTGTGCAAGCAAGGCACTTTCCAGATTATCTGCATCCTCCGTGGTGACACATGAAGCATAACATGATCTGCTAAAAAGCAATTGCTGATACAGTCAGAGCCTCTTTAATAATATGTACATTAAATAAGGAGATAATATATAGAAATGTAATAATAATTACATAGATATATGTAAATAATAGAAGCTTTTGAGTTCAAGATTTGCTGGGGATCCTGCAAGCTCCTGGAAGCAGCTGCTCTCTCACTGCCAAAGCAAAAGTGCTCATGAGGTACTGACCAAACCCAAACTTTTAAAAAGCAGCAAATACAGCAAGAAGTGCCACTCTAGTAAGAAGGGGAGAGGAGACATCTCATCTCTTCCCAACATGACAGTGAGGGCTGCCTTGATGCCTGGCACAAAGCCAGCCCAGGCATTGCAGTGATCCCTGCCTTCCCCAGGGTCTGAGCCCTTGCTGGAGGGTTTTGGACATTTGTGTGTAGGGGAATCCTGGTGAGATTTCATCCAGCTCTGAGCTGTCTCTGACATCTTTGCAGAGAGATGTTAATTCACTTCCTTCCAAAGGGCTTAACAGGTAGACAAATGTGTGAGCTGCTCCAGGGATTTCCAGCTGTGGGGGTCAAGGTGATGTGAATGGCACCATGGCTTTCTGGCAGCTAGGGGAAGAAAACAGCCTGCTGTGCCCCTGCTTGCCACCACTGGGATCAAAGCAGCCTCCTGGACCATGGTCAGATACTCAGCAGGAGCCAGCTCTGCTGCTCAGACATTGCATGAAGGTGTTGAGACATTAATAGGAGGTAACTAACTATCCCCTCATAGCAATGTGTACAAAAGGAAGGATGAAAGGCCAGAATGGGATAAAATCAAGTTTAAAAGGCAGCTGCAGGGTTTTATCCTCAGTCAGGTTCTTGTACAAGCTCTCTTGTAACTGCTTATAACATTTTTCCAGAGCTCCAGCTCTGCTCCTTGCACAATTCCCACAGACCACCTTTGGGGCAAGGCCATTCCCTGGCCACATTCACACAGAGCTGCTTCACAGCTGGGACACAGTCCAGCTCCCCAACACACAGCTCAGTCCAGCACAGTGGGGTCTGTGCCCAGAAAATGCTCCCCAAACTGGAGGCCACGTGGACCCAAAAAGACCTGAAGCAAAATGCAGATGAAGCAAGGGACACAAAGTCCCCAGCCCAAAGGAGGGGGACCTGTATCACCCTGTCACCTCTGTTCCTTGCATGGCAACCTCCATGGTATCAGCAGATTCCTCCCTCACTATTGTGTGACGAGAGCAAGAGCCAAGATCCAAGTCTTTATTCCTTGAATTGCTCCTCCCCTGGCTCAGGTTGAGGATGCCAGCACAGCAAACTCTGTCCCCAGCAGCTTCCACTGCGGGTGGCTGGGAGCTTTTAGAGGTTAAAAGAAGTAACAGGGAGAAAGAATCTCCTTTCTGTGCCAGAAACACACACAGCCAAAAGCTTTCCACAGTGCAGGAGAGGATGAGGATTTGGGGGGCCTTTTCTAACACCCAGTAAAGTCAGTGAAAATATTTTCTGATTATTTCAGTGGGCCCAGCAGAGGAAAGAGTAGTGCTTAAGAAGTCCTTTAACCTTAAACTCTTCGAGACCAAATCTGTTCAGATTGCTACTTCTGTGCTTTTTGGGAGGATTGATTGAGAAAAAGAGGTAGATAAGAGCTGAGTTAAAAAAATACAACCATTGTTTTCTTAGTGACTATTTGAAACTGCAGCTTCATGTTATCAATCCCTTGGCCTGGTGCAGCTTGGTACCAGCTGGGACTGTGCAGGCTGGCTGGTCTCATCACCAAAGGCTGATCCTGCTTTTATAGCATCATATCAAAGGGAGGACAAAGCAATTAACTCATTTTGGCATTATCTTTAGTAAGACATATGAAAAGAAGTGAGTAGAAAGTAGCATTTTCCAGAGGGGGTAATGAGAGATTCAGCAATAGTCAGGTATAAACAGGAGCTCCTCTAAACTCCCCAAGTTAAACTCCAGTCTGAATGCATTTTATAGAGACTGCATCACACTAGACATAAATTACAACTAAAAATAGGCAACTTTCTGCAAGGAAACAACACTGCAAGCTAACCAAACAAATGGCTTCCCACAGCTTCAGCCCCAGCTCTGCCTTTCTCTGGGCCTGGGTCCCCTCCCAGCACACGGGGCCCTCTGACACCAGCCCACAGCCATGGGGCTGCATGCAGGGATGGAGCCCCCAGAAATTTGAGGTGATGTGGAGCAGACAGCTCCTGTGAGCCCTGAGAAAGGCAGCAAAGCCTCCTGGAGGCAGGAGGGCTCCTGCTGCACCTCTGAGGTGTGAGAGAGGAGAGCAGTGAGGAGCAGCCCCTGTAACCCAGCGGGGTGTGCATTAGAGCCCCACAGGGATGCACCAACTCAATCACCACCAACCCAGCCCCTAACAGCCCTCAGACCTGCGGGTTCCAAACCTGCAAGGGCAAGGAAAACACCACCAGATAGATTAGCTCCACAGTTGGGCTCTTAATTATGGGTCATTTAGTTCAGTTAATCAATAGGCAGACTTCTTTAACCGGCTAATTATGCCAAACTGCTTCCACAATGAGCAGGTTTGCTGCTGGTTGTTAACCATGAAGGGATAATATTTCACTGTAAAGATAAGAAGGGTCCCAGTCCCCAGACAAATGCTTTGCAGTCACAGGCTGCAATTTAACCCTTTCCACACCAAACAGAGGCTTCCACCTGGAGCAGAAAGGTACCAGCATCACTGGCTTCTCGGGGCTAAAGCACCAGGGTGAATATTGCCTCGAGTGAATCACTCAGATCCTGCACTCTCCAAATCACTCCTGTTCAGGCTAAACAGGAGCTAAAAATTATCTATGCAAATCAACCAGCTGAACTTCTTGGTGGCAGCCCAGATAAAAACCAAGCAGCCTCTGCTGCCTTCCAGGCAAGGAGTGCAATTCCCTCCTTTGCTTTGCCAGGCAGCCCATGAGACAGCGAGTCCCAGCTGAGGCAGGAGCCTGGAGAGCCAAGGCACATCCTCCTGCCAGAGCCTGCAAGAGCAGATCAGCATGCAGAGGAGGAGGTCTAGGCCCTCGTTTGTCAAAACAGATAAAAGGCCAAGACAACCTCTTGTTACTTGTAGTTGTTTAGGAAAAAAGAATGGATTTTGTTGCAAACTTGAAGAACTGATTACTGGATTCAAGGCCTCTGTTGAGGTCATCAAATAGTTATTGCAATAGAGCAAGATAAGAGCTGAGTGATAGCAGAAGTTTGTGGCTGAATATTTCCTGGATATTTGTTCTAACAGAACAAAGCAATCTGTGCTCAGGGTTTGCTGGCAAATTGCTTTAACTGGAGAATAACAGCGTGGTGGGAGAGCAACCCAACAGAGCCCCCTCAGGGATGCTGCTCTGCCACTGCTGGGCTTTCAGACACCCCTCACACCTGGGGGGATCCACTCCCAGCCCCATGGATAAACTGGGACTGTCCCCAGTGCCTCCACAACTTCTGAATGACTCCCAGTTCCTGTCCTACCTGGATCCCCTATTTTTATTTCCCCATCTCATTTCTCCTTCTTAACACCCACCCACTGGCAAACAGACCTTGGCTTTTGCTGCTTGAGAAAGCCCATTAATGGAGCATTGCTGTAATAAAGAAATGCAAATAAAAGCCCTGGCCTTAAGCATTGGCTAAAAATTTATCTGCATGGAAAAGTCACACTGTTGTAACTTACAGCAGGATGACTGATCCAGTTTGATACTGCTGTAAAAACACAACTGAAAGCAACAAATACCTGTAGTAATATCAGCCATCTTCATGAGGAGGAGAGAGCAGTAATATGAGCATTCAGAATAATTGTAGAGTAAATCATCGTGTGTCTGATTCAGCCCATCACACCAGCACAAAACTTGAATTTCCCCAGTCCTTAGTAACTGGGGAATCTTGAAATGCAGTGCCTGGGGCAGAGGATGGCCCTCAAGCTGCCTCTGTCACCTCTTCACATCTCTGATGACCTTTTTGGGACCACTTCACTGCATTCTCAACCACAACAGACCTCAATAGCTGCAAAAACTAAGATTTTTGCAGATAGAAATTTTACCTTTGCTCCCCATCACCTTCTTTTTGGCACTTGAAGCTGCATTGTTTTCCAAGGGAGCAAGGCTTTAACTTCAACATTTGTCTGCCATCAGCTCTTTCTAAAATATGTTGTTGAAGTGCAAGCTTTATGTAAGCTTTTATGGTTTTAGATGCTATTTTCCAACCTCCTAAAACATTACAAACATTGCAATGTTGACTGGGGAAAAAAAAATGGAATGCAGACTTGTAGAAAAACAGGCATTGCTGAATCACTAAAAAATCTTTAAAAAGCAATCATGTTTGTATCCTGAAGTGTATCAGCTGCAGCATTTCGTTGCTGAAAAACAAGGTGCTATCAGAAAGGGCTGCAGTTGGATTCCAGGGGAGTTTGGGCAGAACTGCAGGATCACATTCCAGGCTAATTCCATGTTTACTCTGGAAAAAGTGCTGCAGAGATTTAAACCTGCTATTTCTAGTACTATAAAGCATCACACATTCCCACATGCAGCTGATTTGTTAAACTTCAGTGCATCTGCCAGGAGCAGGAATGTCAACCTAGAAACTGGGAAACAGAAGCTTAATAGTTTATGTTTAAAAAAAAACAAATTAAGACTGTTTTTACCCGGATCAGGAGAAAACAATGGGATAAGGGGCATTCCTTTGGGACAGGCAGTGCTAGATTGCAGATGTGATTCACTGAGACATTCAATCAGATGGCACATCAAAAGCAATGGTAAATTACACGTCTTCAATAAAAACAACATTAACTCATAGGTGCTTGGCCACAGAGGAAGGCAATTAGACTCAGCATTATTTGTTAAACAACAGGCACAAGATGATACACAGTGAATTTTTTGCAATAACAGCCATTCCTGGTCATTCGTTCTGAAGGGAATAAATCTGTCACTTGAGTGAAAACAATTGACAGCACCATTTATTACCTTGCATGCTTCAGAATAACAGCACAATTTACATGTTGCCCTTTGGCACTGGGACTCTGAGCTTGCCTAGAAACAAAGCAAAAATATCTACAGACCTGGTAGCAAGGATTTAAGCAGCAGATGACCTTCTGTGGTTTATTTAAACTTCTGTAATGGTGCACTCTTGTTCAGCCTCTGGTTATAGAAGAAATAGGTTCTTCTGGAGAATCCACAGCCTTGAGACTCTGAAACACAAAGGGTCATGCAGAGGTCTCTGTATCTAATAGTTCAGAGAGTAATGTTTTAGCTCTGATCCTCTGTGATATCTCCTGGGAATTAAAGATATTTGGTTTCCTTTCAGAGGCTTTAAAGGGCTGGGTCCATCAAAAAGAAGGAGATTTTCCCCTAGCTCATGAAGATAAATCTTTGTGCTAAATCTTTCTTTTCCGTATGAAAAAGGCCAGGTCCTTGGTACATCCAAGCCATTTAACCCACTGGAAAACAGACCAACAAAGTCCAGGGGGAACATTGTTACTAGAATAGAAAATACTCAGCCAAAAAAGCCTCTGAATGTCCTGAGATGCTGCCTTTGATAGTGACATCTTTGTGACACCAGCTGATGGCTGGTGTTTCTTTTTGAGGAGGTTAATAGGTGTCCTATGGTTACAAATACATGAGACACTCTGATTTGGGATCAGCTATAATAGAGGAGAAGTCTGCAAACAATTTTGGAAAGGCATTTTAAAGAGATAATTAGCTCTTTGAATCCAATAGCAACACTTAGGTTGAGAGCTATTATAAACCTCTACAAAGCACTTTTGTCTACTTCAGCAGCAAAAAGTTGTCCAGAATGGGTAAACTGAAAACACCTTACACTCACCCTAATGGAAACAAACTGGGATTTCAGGACTATAAATGGATGCTTAGGGCAGCCAGGTGCTGGCACAGGGAGGTCTTCACAACTCCAGCATCATCCCTGCAAGAGCCAAGACACACACCCAGCTTTTCCCACCACAGAAGCCTCAGTTCAGCAATGTCCATTCCAGATCCAGAGGCTTCATGTGCTCTGACCTTTGGCAGTGATCCCCTGAGCCTGAAGGAAGGGCAGTAACACCCATAGCCCCTTCTCTTGTGATAATTACCATGCAGAGTGGGCTGTTGGGGTTCATTTTCCACCACTGGTTGATAGCACACAGCCAGGTCAGAGTCTGGCCCTTTACTGAGGAGCTCCATCAGCCCCAAGCACTGCTCTGCACGTGGTGAAATTCTAGGGCATTGTTACAGCTGGAAATAGCATTTATAAATTCAACTCACACCTTGTGCCTTTGTGCCTCCCCCCACAGCACCCTGGTCCTTGTAGAGCTGTGAAGCACCTGTCACTCTGAATTTTCCTACTCCCAGCACTGGGATATTGTTATAATAAAGACAATGAGATCCTGAGTTTCAAGTACCTTGACAGAAGATTTTAGCCCTGTGCTGTTACAGACTATTTGCAAAGATCCAGGCTGGATTTGCTTTCTTAGTCTTTTTTTTTTTTTCCTGTTCTAATTCCTGGATATGCTAACATACACTAAAAGTGGCTTTTTTTCTTTTTTTTTTTTTAACAGTTGTCACCAACCTGTAGTTATGTTGTCAAATAAACTGCTGATACAGGTGTATTGTTTACTTCAATTTCTAGCAGAGCTGAGAGCAGAGTTTCTTTTGTTGTTGTTTTTTTTCTTTCTTTAAACACCACAGCGTAAATTCCCACCTGACTCACACATCAGTTCAGAGCTCAAAAATACCCTAAATCCATATGAACACATTGAATGAGCAAGAAACACATGAGAGGGTTCTGGACAGCCCAGGACCATGAAAGTCCCTGTCCATAACAGCAGACTGAAAAACCACCAAGTAACCACAACCCCTTCTACAAACAGCAAACACCTGGAGGTTTGAACCTCTCCCTCTCCTGTAAAATCAAGAAACAAAGGCTCCAGGTAGGGATTATTTATCCATTTAACCATTCAGCTTCCAGTCAGAAGAGCCAGGGCCAAATCTTGCAGATGTTCTCATTTTTACAAAGCACTTTGCGCAGCAAAACTCTGGGCAACGGGATTTTTGGGGGTTTTTATTTCCTCCAGGCCAAAAGTGTTTGTTCTCCTCCTCAGGTGTGACACAGGGGTCCTGAGGTCTCTTAACCAGGCCTGAAATTCTTTATCCAGTTCCCTTCCTAGTGCACTCCACATCTGCTTCCTCCTTAAAACAAAATCTGGCAGTGGATGAAGCAGCACAATACCAGGCTTGTGGGGCAAACAGAGGTCACAGAACCTGTCTCTGCCTGTGGAGTCTAAAAGCAGAATACTCAGTGTTATTAGCTTTTCTGCATGAGTGATCAATCCCAAATTGGACATATGGGTGCCATGGACAGGCTGATAAAAGCAGCATTTCTTTTTTCTGAGTGGGCTATTTACTACTTACTTGGGACTGCAATAGCAACTGCAAGCTCTCCTGCAGTGATGTGCTGCTATCATTCCTTGTGATAAGGCTGAAACCATTAGGCAGACAATAAACAAACAAACAAACAAATAAATAAAAGGGAAAGTGCTCATGGAAATGCTAAGGGAATACTTTAAGGCAAGCTGGATGTCTGCTGAGAGAGATGACACCTCTAAATTTTGTCCTTCTTCCCAGGGCTATTCCTGCTATCTACCTCTCTGCAGGGATATCTGAAGATATAAAATAACCTTCTGCCTATTTTAGGTAGGTATCTACCCTCAAAGGCTCTACTACACAGGGGCAAAATGCTGCTTCCCTTTCTCAAACACACTCATATAACAAAATACCAAATTTTTAATAATTTTTTCCCAGCCTTTGGATATCCTTTATTTCATAAACGGGGAGACAAAGCCACAGGCAAGCTCTGCCAGGCAGCACAGCTGAGTTCCCCCATGTATTGCTGTGGGACTTTGCTCACAGAATTAAAACCCCACCAAGTGAATCACATTAAAGATGTGTTTCTTACACTTCACCAAGTGCAAGAAATGAACTCTGACACACCCACACACCTTGTAAGGCATTGGGAAATCATTGCCCAGCTTTGGCACATGGTCTTCCCAGGGCCTTTGGCTGTTCATGATCACCTTTCTCTGAATTTGAGAAGCTTCTGCCTCCTGTGGAGCAGGGCAGGTTCATCCAACAGGGGCACTTCTCACCAGCTCAGGCCAAGCACTTGTTCCTGAAGGTGAATTTGAGGCCCACCACAGCCCTTCTGACTCTTCCCTATTCTCAAGTGTCTAGAAGGAACTGAAAGAAGTCGTGTCCTGGAATCAGGGAAATCAGAGCAGGGCACTGCCTGCAGCCCGGTCACGGCCCCTTGCAGCATGAGAGAGACACCCATTTCTTTAAAATACTCCCTCAGCTTCTGGTTTTCTGTTTCACTTCCCTTCCCTGCCCTTTGACACTGCACAAGTTTGGACTCCAGTACCCAGGAGGCAGCAGCCAGACACGCTGGGGTCACTCCTGCACCCAGACCAGCAGTGCAGGCACACCTGGGCACTGCCTGGTCCCAGGGCTTTTGAGGAGCAGCTGCTTCACCATGGGATGTAAAGCAGGGAACAGCCAAAGTGGTCTGAAATTCATTGTTCTGCACTTTTCCAGGTAATTCCCTTTATAAGCAGTGTCCTTTCTATACAACATGAACCTACATGAACACATTGAAGTGACTTTGCTCCAGAAAAATCTTTTCCCCACCTCCACCCTCAGCAGGAAACCACCCCATGGGGGCTGATGGTCACTGCCCTGTCTGAACACAATGGACACCAAAGGAGCAGCACAAGAACCAAACCCTGAACAAAACAGTGCACAGAGTTTCCAGAAGCCCCACTTAAATCATCTTAAACCCACTGAAATTAGCCCAAGCCAAAAGACTGTCCCTCTTAATGCTAGACTTTTTTTTTTTCATTAGCAGATTAACTTGAAAACTGTTTTCATTTCAGCTGGCTTTACAAGTTACTCCAAGTTGTTTGCAGCCCAGCAGTTTGAAATGTCTGCTCCTGCAAAGCTGTCTGCATTTCTTGGCACTGCTGAGTTTTCCACTGCAGATCCCACACAATTAATCTGATCTTTAGAAAGTGAAAGTCAAACGAGGAAGTCCAGCTGAAGTTATGGGAACCTTTTCATGAGCTTTAATAGAAACTGAACTAAACACTGGGATAGCTCAAGATGTTGGAACAGTCCCCAGGCTTGGGACAGCAGACATGAGGAATGGCCAGCAGTAATGGATGTTTTACATCCCTGGCTAGTGCTGCTCCCAGCTCTGGCTGGCCAGCATGGAGCTCATACCACAGAGCCATGTCCCACAGGCTGGCAGGGGGCTGTGGTGGTTAATTATTGGGGCTGCCCCTCAATAAATGGGTCAATAAATGAAGACAAAGAGGACGTGCACACAGCCACCCCTGGCACAATGTACAATTTGTGGGTGCTGGCCCTGGCAGTTTGTGTGACACGCTGTTGCACAGGTGGCTACGAAAGAACACACAGGCTTCGGAGCAGCAGTTTGAACCACCAGGCAGGACCACTCAAAAAGGGGCCTGCCCTTCTTTATTCTCTCATTTATATAAGTTTCTAAAAACAATCATGGATTGGTCAAAGAGGTTACCACCTCTGTAAGTTCACAGGATAAAGACATGGTCAATCATCTTTCTCCGCCTTAGGGGAAAGGAATTAAAAACAATCTACAAGTTTAAAACAGTCTTGGCCAGTTAGGAAAACAAGGACTATGTTTATAGAAAATGCATGGGAACTTCTACTACAGAATTACAAACATGGAACTCTGCAAAAAGCAGGGTGACAACATGCCTCACGCGTGAGCCACCCCCACACTGCAGCCCACAGGGAAATCTCCTCCGTGGTGTGTCCTCCCAGCCTCACCCCCAGCTGCAGAGACAGCATAAACCACAGGGGACAGTGTCAAGGGAGGGAGTCTGGGATAAATCACAGGAACAAGACACCTGGCAGGTCACCTTGCTCTGCTCCCCCGACAGCCACTGCTACCGCCAGGCTTTTGCCTCTGGGGTGGAGCTGCCTCCAGCAGCCATCCTCTGCAAGAGCTTGTTAAAACAAGCCCAGCAGCAGCACTGCTCCCCACGCCAGGGACTTGAATCATGAGATCATAAACAGGGCTGATGGGATCATAACTAACACGCCTGGCAGCTCTCGCCGCTCACTCTGCGTTTGTCTCGCACAGTGGGGACACAAAAGGGGGCTTGGAGCTGAAATGAGAAGCCCAGGACACGTCCCTGCAACCTCAGAGGTGTCACTGGGCTTGGCTGGGCACTGGCAAACAAGAGCTGGTGCCTTGTGCCCTGCAGAGGGGGAGCCAGCACAGGCACCATCCCAGCACAGCAGCAGGAGCCCAGCAGGAGCCCACGTGGGAAGCCTGGATGGAGGGAGGGAGGGGGCAGGATGGTGCAGCACAGCCCATGCTGGGCTCCTCAGCTGTGGGAATGTGAGAATCATGGTGAAAGTATATCCTTTGACTATAACCAGAAAATGAGAACCATAATGAGTCATAAAAATGAACGGAACTGCTGAAAATCAGCAAGAGCCAGGAAAATACACTTCCTTTCTGCATCCAGAAAGCAAGGATGGCTGTATTTCCTATCAGGACAGGTAAAACATTTCTGTGGCTCTGCAGTTATTGGGTCAAGAGCATCTTCTGGGACTTGAGCAACAATCAGTGCTCAGGGAAACAAAGGCTGTTGCCCCATGGTGTAAAAGGCAGGGCAGCTGCAGGAGCAGCCCAGCCCAGGTACCTGTGTACGAATGGGTCAGGGATGGGACAGAGCATCAGCCCAGGGTGTGCCTGTGTGAGCAGGGCCATAGCAGAGCTGGAGACACCCTACAGCAGCACTAGGGAGGCAGGATGGCCCCAAACGCAGCCAAACCAGGCCCTTGTACCCCACTGGGACCATCAGTACTGCCCATCAATCACAGGCAGGTGCTGCTCTTCCACATTCATTCAAAAACAACTTCTCTGGGGTGCAAGAGCCACCCCAGGCAAGATGTGACCCCTGCCAGGACATATCTCCCATTTATCACATCCCACTGTACCCAGCTCAGGCTTCCATCCAAGGGGCAACCCAAAAATGCAAGTGGGACTTCCACAAGCAATGGAAATGAAGCTCTACTGCAACTGCTAGTTGGGTTATTTCCACAGCTGAAACATTAATGATGGGTTTTTGGATGGTAAATTGGTATGGGAGGAGATGGATTTTCCAAGGTGTCAGAACATTTTGTTTCAACATTTTTCAAAATGAAAATGTTGACATTTTGCAAGGGGAAAAAAAACTAATTTAGATTTTAGTTTAATATTAAATGTGGATTCATCAAGGGGAAAACTCCAGAAAATGATCCATTTTATGTCAAGCATTTCAGAACTTAGGTCAGAATGAAATTGGGGTTGGGATTTGTTTAATTAATTGAACCCTTCTGGAAAGTGCAGCTTTCAGCTGGCCTGAAGTGATACAACCCAGTTTACACATTCAGGCACTGAGACAGGTAATTCTACATTCAAATCAAAGGGAAGTGGGGGAAGATAAACCAGCTTGAAAGAGCAGCATTTACTGAAACACAAGGAATAGGTTGGGAGAGGGAGTGAGACGTACAGGACTGAACAGTGCACATGACAGGGGAGAATATTCTGAGCAAAAGAATTCATGTAAAGTGCATAGACCCCACTGGAAAGGGATGGAGGATTTGGCATTATAGGGGAAAAGTAGGGAGCAGAAGACAAGGGGCTTTGCAAGCATGCCTTAATCCCTTTGCATCCTCAGGCTAAGCCCAGCTTCAGAAGATATAAATGCTTAAATAAACATGAGTCAATTTATTATTCCTCTGTGTTTCAGATCCTCCTCACCTTCTGCCTGGCTCATTTACTGCAATTAAATGCTTGTAAACAGATTATACCCTGAAAGCTACATTTTCCTGGTAAGTGGTCACCTTAACCTCCTCTGCTTTGACTGTGGCTAATATTCCCCAGGTCACACTATAATCACTGAGTAATGGGAGCAGAGTGAATCACAAGGTCACTCAGTTGGACAAAGCTCTCTCTGCCATCCAAACCACATCTGTGACTGGGCTGTGCTGATGACTGTGACAAGCACTGCTTACACACTCAGGAAAAACATTACTAATGCCATAATTCTTACAAAAATGAACAAAACCTGCCCTGAGCACAGGACACATGCTGCTGTATTAGACTAGTAAGCATAATGACAAACTCTGCACTCACAGGGGTTTGCTTTGTGGTTGGTTATGGCATTGGACATGCTGTGAAAACAGCAAAGTGGAGCCTGCTGTGACACACTGCTATTTTCTGGAAACCAGAAAAGCTTCTCCAAGCCAATCTCAGAGCCGGGGTTCAATTGCCTTGTTTCTAATTCAGATCAAAATATTTTTCCTCACAGCCTATACAGGTGGAGGGAACTGCATGAGCAGCTTGTAGAACCCTTTAACAAGCCTGGCTCTTTGAATGCCTTGTCTGGTTTTAGTGGAAAGGTCTGAGCTGAAATATTACTGACAGGGACAAAGTTTATTGTGGATTCTCAAGTGGGAAGCAAGTTCTGAGATGGTGTGGGTGAGTAACTCCCTGAATCAAGTGGGGTCACCAGTTTCCAGTAATTGGCCTTGCTCAGTATTTTCTGTCCTCTAACACTGACTCTGTCAAACTGCATTGATTGTTTCTGTCTGCAAAAAAACCCCAAAACAGATACACAGGGGAGAATGAACAGTCTCTCCCCATTCAGGTTAGAAGAGTTTGCTCTCCTGAATGGGTTTAAGCAGATCATTTATCTCCAGTATTTCCAGGAGCCCAACCTTTGTCTCCCACAAACACAACACAGTTCTGCAAAGATGAGTAAGAAATGTGAAGTTGTCATGGAAAAGAGCTACATTGCTTAAGCTGAGCTTGCAGCTTGAGTTTCACAGGTGAGTGGTGGCTGTCACAGGCTGATCTCTCCAAGTCCCTTTGGAGAAGCAGCCTGGAAGTCAAGCCTTGTGCTCTCCCCCCAGCCAACACTCTGTGCTTCCCTGCACTGCCTAAAGCCCAGCAGAGCAGAGGAAAGGAGGCTGCTGCATGCCACTCACTACAGGAAGCCAGCTCTTTGTTTTTTTACATAATCATCTCTATTCTGAGCTTTATGAAAAGTTCATAAAGGGGAAGGAACAGAAAGTCACGGTGACAATGCAACCCAAGTCAGAGATGCAGTGTGGTGCTTAGCAGTGTTTACCTGCTCCAATAATTCTGATCCCAGGGCAGAGCACTGAAGATTAGCTCCAGACCTCATTAGGCAGGATAGAATTATGTGGGTTAACAAAGTAATACTCTTGGCTTTCTCTTGCATTTTAAAAGTGGCTTGAGACCTATAAAATCCCTTTGAATTTTATTAAAAGTCTTCCGCAATCATTTTTCATCCTGCAGCCCAGTTGAGCTGAACTAATAAATTAGCATGTTATCTGTGTGGATATCCATTAGAGCTTCAAATGAAGATTATTAGAGCCAAAGAACTAACAATGCCACTTACAGCTGGGGAGGAAGCAAACTGCTCCACTGAGCAATGGGCACCGAGGATGAGGAAGGAGGGACACATCCACCCCAAGGGACACGGGACATGGGCAGCACGAGGAGGAAGGCTCAAAGGGCAGGCTCTGGCCACCCTGAGCAGGCAGCCAGAGGCAGGAAGAGTCAGGCAGGAACTGTAGGAGTCTGTGTGAGAGTTTCAGTGAGGGCAGGGAGCCCAGGCACGTCCTGCAGGGCCCTGTGTGGCCAGCACTGCTGTGCTGCAGGCTGCCAGCGCCCGGGCTCACCCTGCAGCCAGCTCATCACAAGGCAGGGATTTAAAGGAAATGTCATCACATGCTGCCTGCTTCACTGAGCCACAGCAGCTTGGTTGTGCTTCCCTGGGCTCTTTTCTTTCCCTTAAACAAGACCCTGTTCCAGGGCTCCAGCCACAAACTGGCTTCTCAGCCCCCACTGCATCAACACCAATCTGACATTTGGGCATGGGTTGTTCTTTCCCAAAAGAAAAGAGCTCCTGCCTGAGCTTGAGCTTCATGATGTGCTACCCAAAGGGAATTTCAAGATACATCTCCAAGCTGCTGCTCTTCCCCTGGGGTCATACAGTCACCATTTCAGAATGTCTTTATTTCCAGCCTTCTTCCTCTTCATCTAATTCCCTTTCACCTCCCACTTCTATCCTTTATTACTCTTCTATTATTTTCTAAGAGGAAAATGTTTCTTTTTACTCTCAATCTCTGTTCTTTTCCTCCTGTCATTCCCTTCATGTCTGATCCGTGATGATATTTTTGTTCATGCAATAACTAGTTTGCTCTTTCTCCTCTTCCCACTGGGCTACTTTGATCTACTGCTCCTGTGTCTGTTTTACACATTCCTTTTCCTCCCTCCAAAGACACATCAGCCTATTTCCCATTCCCTCCTCCTTACTCATCTCTCTTTTCCTGCTCTGATCTATTCTTGCTGCACCTAACTCGTTTCATGTGTAGATGGTTTTAAAACCTGCTCTGCTGCCCGGATGGGCACTACAATAAGTGCTGAAGGATGTGGTCTGTCAGCCCAGCCACCCTAAACCAGCACAGGATGCCACTTTAACACCCTGCCCTGGCCATGCTTTATTAAGAAGAATTCCACCTGACTTCCAAAGGAAAACCTAACCCGGGGAGCACTGGGGATGATAATCCCTCGGTCACTGCAAGTTCAGCAGATCAGGTTGCAGCACAAACATGGAAAAGCCCCCAGGGATCTGTCTCACTGCCTGGATCTTTGGCAGGAAGCATGCCAATCAACAGGGACGCACTTTTTGTTGCCTGTAATCAAGAAAATCCCCCCAAATGAATAAAATTTACTCGCAGCTTCACAGCATTGTGGAAAGGGGAGCTTTTAGAGCTGTGCACAGTTACAATAAATCACAGCAAGGTTTGACACCAAACAGTAGGGAGCCTGTTACCCTCCCCACAACAGGAAACAACCTGAGGGTGGCAATTACTCTTCCCCTCCACATGACAGCCACTTGTACCCATTGTCCCTTGCCTGGGACCCTGTCTAAACCCCACCCTTGCCAAACGAGACATCAGCACTCTCTGCAGCTTCTCCTCCTGATGAAAACACACTTCTACCTGATCTGGCCACTTCAGGGAGAGAGCAGGTAACAAATGGCACAGAAACTGCTGTGGCATCCTCTCCTGAGACAGAATAATGCTTCCTCAGGGGCAGGCACTGTGAAACAGGGCCTTTTGCAGCGAGAACATTTGGACACAGAGCACACAGGGCCATTTGGTGCCCAGCAAGTGCCTGCTGGGCATCTGGGCTGGCTGCCAGGCCATTTGTCCAGCTGCCTCACCTCTGGGCTGTGATGAGCGGCACTTAATTCAGAGGTTACAACAGAGTGTTTTGGCCACTTCAATTCATAGTACAGCATCCAGTGATTTCATTAATGCTGTGGAGCCGTGGGACTGGTGCAAACATTGGCATTCTCCTGGAAAGGAGTGAAGAGGCTTACTGCATCTTCCTTGTTCCAAAGTGGAGGATATGGGAGCAAAGGGCTGTGCTTGTTATGATAGGACTGGTCTGTCAGCAGAGCGAGTCCCAGCCAAAAGACCCAGCTGATGGCAAATGAAAAACAGCTCATTTACCAGAGCATTTGCAGTGCCAGCCCCAGAAATCTGGCAGTGCTTTCTTGTACCTCAAACCACCACATGAATCAGTCATTTCCAAGATGAAAACTGCAATGAGAGTCACAGTACTGACAGCAACCTGCGAGAGAGCCCTGTGTGCACTCAGACACCCAGGAAACAGCAAAGTGGCCACAGCAATCTTGGTGTCATTGCAAAGGTTAGTGCAGGCTGCCCTCTGCATGCCCCAAATCCAAACCTGGCCTATGTCTGAGCAAGGAAGGCAGGGGGAAAACTGAGATTAAGGAAGTCTCAGTGATTGCTTCACACACACACTCAGTGCATTGTTCCATAGCAGTGCTCTGAAACATGACACTCTCACAGGGCTGTAACTGCATCACTTAGAGCCATTACACAGGCAAAATGCAGCTCAATTTGGCACCATGGGGTTGATCTTGGTTTTTTTAGCACAGATAGGAAGAAATAGAAGCCTCGTGAACTTCTGTGAGCCCATCCTAAATAATTTCACTGAAATGTAAAGTACCATGCCTAAAGTCAGCTCAATCTCTGGAGCATTAAATTAGCCTGTTTATTGAATAAATATCATTATTTCTATGTAGAAGGAAGCAGTTCAAGTAGCTGACAAGCATCCATTGCCACTCTGACATTCGACTGTGCCTCTTATAATGGGCACAGATCTCCTGCATCCCAGATTCCAGCAGTATGGCCACGTCTCAAATGCTGCAAAGCATCAAAAATGTCACGAGACACCTACATTGGGGCACCTGATTCACTCCCACGTGCCCCTGCAACAGCAGGTGATGTAACATGATAAATCTCAGTGTGGAAAATCCCTCCTCTGCACAATTTCCAGCCCACTTCTGACCACAAGCTCACTGAGGCCTCGCTAAATTACCTCTGGGTACAAAGACAGATTTAACTGCAAAGTCATAATTACTGTTATTAATATATTTATGTATGGCTTAAATATTGTATTTATTTGTGTCTCTCCTTTGTATATCTGCTTACTAATGGTGGCCAAATTCTGTCCTTGGAGGTACAGTGAAAGCCTGTGGGCTCAGATCAGGCTGCAGTCAAGGGCAGCGTTTGCTCATAAATTGAAGTGACACAGGTTAATGGAGAAGAAAGATAATTTCATTACCTGGATCTGAACAGATCTCATCATATAAGAAAAAACCTTAATGCAGTGCTGATGGCAAATATAAGTAGATACCTTAATAGCTATCATCACTGCCTGAACACCTAACACAATTGCTGTGCTACAAAGCAGCTTTTGACCTGCTGCTAACATTTCATTTTGAGCTCAGCACTAGCCACAAAACCCAAGCCCACTGAACCTGTGAGGACATACACACTGCACACACACTGAACTCCCAGCCTTGAGGCCGAACGTTGCCTTATTTGGTGAAAATTGATTAGATTTGTCAGGTGAATAAAATTCTTTATTAAATTTTCCCGGCTGAAACTTTGCCCTGCGTGCTTTATTTTTTTCATTAGAGCGCCGCTGGATTTGTCTGAAGTCGTTAGGAATATTTGTAAGTGATCTAGCAGTAACAATTGGACCAAGCCACAGCAGAAAGCCCCCCAGGAGAACATGCTTTGCCTATGGAACTAAATTCTAAACACTGCTGGTTTCAATTTCTCCCTGCCAGAGGGGAGCAGAGGAGAAATTAGGCTAGAAAGTTTGGTTTGTTTGGGTTTTCTTATAATTTTTAAACAAGGAAAAAAAAAAATCCTCAAAAACACTTCTCCTCGCTCACACACACACACTGCCAGGAGGGACAGCACAAATATTCCAGAATTAGGTGTGAGATTTGGCAACAAGCATCAGGGCCAGGCACTCAGCAGAGCTGCCTCTCAGCCTCCCCTCTCTGCTCCCCACTGCCCTCTCCACACCAAACACATCCCACGCCTGGGGAATCAGCTTCAGCTGCCCCAGTCTGATTTCTAATTATGATGCAGGATGCACGGTGATAAATTTCCTATGGGATACTCATTATATAGAGCATATGAATGTGCTGTAATCAGGCGTATTTGTTGCTATGGAAAAACACAGCAAGCATGCAGAGCCTTCTGTGTGGCATCTTTAGTGTCCCTGCACACAGAGCACTCAGATTCCTTGGCAGTGTGTGGCATAGCAACATGTTATCTGGCACCAAAAGCAGGGACCATGGAAGTTTCAGCTGGAAAACTTGTTGGTTCTTTTACCCTGTTGTGACTTCAAGGGGTGTGGGATGTAATAAATTTACTTTATTCCCTTTTAAAGCAAAGGGATCAAACAAAAGTACTGCAGAAAGCACGAGGTTTAGAGTGGGACCTTTCCCTCCTCCTGTTTGCTGCAGACTGGCCACATCCCTTTCAGGAGGTGAGATGGGATTGCTGGGCCTGTGTTCACACCTTTACATGCCATGGCTACACAGGGCCAAGTGTGGCTTTCCCTGTGCCCAGATAAAGGGGAATTAGCCTGAATAGCACAGGGCAATGCCCAGGTAGGACACACCATGCTAAAGGAAAAAAAAACCAAAAAAAGTCACTTTGCTTATTAACTAAATCCCGTGTTAATCCCTTCTGGGAGAAGCTGCTGGAGGTGGGGAGGGAGCCAAAGTGAGTTCTCTCTGTGCTTCTGAATTAAATGGATCTTGGTGGCACAGGGGAACGCTCAGCCCGTTTGTTTTATGCCTCCCATAGTCTAAAACACTTAACCCGTGGCACCAGAGCACATTCCCTGGGGGCTCTCTCAGTCTCCATGGAGAGACAGGACAGCAGCAAAGCCACCTCGCTCCAGAGCCTGCTCCTGCAAAGGGACAGGGAGGCACCACTCACTCTCATCTTCTCTGAACAGCTCTCAGCTCTGCATTGCTGGAGGCTCTGACCCAGAGACAGCTTCTGCTGAGGCTGGGCTGGATGTGAGGAGTGGGATGGTGGAGCTGAAGAGCTGCCTCCACATCTGTGTGGCCCACACAGAGCTTCACAAACTGGGACAGTTTCAGCATTTCTCTGCTGGCATGGCCAACAACCCACCAGAGGGATGGGGATCCTCCCAGGTACAGCAGGGCCAGTCCTGCTGGTGGACTTTAGCTGTGTGCATCAAGCTGGGAGCAGGTCAGTTCAGATGGAGAGCAGTATAAAATCAGGGCTCCCCACAGTGCAAAGCTCTCCCAGCAGTCTGAGACAGGGGCTTGAAGCCTGGCTGCCCAGAGAGGGGCACAGCTGATGAGGGACTCAGCCATTCAGGGAGCCTTGTGGCATTGCTGCCATTCTTGTGCTTATTCTTATCTGAGCATCTCAGGATATTCCACAAAACCAGATTAATGCCATCACTCCTGCTCCTTTTAAAGACTGGAGACCAGAGAGAAAAAACTAAAAAGTTGTGTTTCATTTTCCTGCTGGTTCCTCCTGGGTTTTGAGAGAGCACCACACTGTTAGCCATGAGTGTGCACAGCACCTCACACACCATCCCAGTAACCCAGATGGATAATAAAAGCCTACTCACCCCATAAAACTTTACCAGCATCTCAAGCTCATATTGTATCTCCCTCCAGAACAAGTTCACTGATGAAAACTCATCTACAAAGAGGCTGTGATGTTAAACTGAGCTGACAGCAGAGCAGTGACTGCCACACTCCCCAGCCCCTGGCAAGCAGCAGGTTAATGGTGAAGGGTTATTCATCCAGCTTGAAGGAAAACTGCTCACAGCATTGCTGGTTTTGTTAGCTTAGCTTTACACGGTGCTTATAAATGAGGGATTCAACAAGAAAATGTGAATACTCTGTTTCTCAAACAAAACACACATAAAAGAGTGAAATTCCCCTCCAAGTTCAAGGGAAAAGTGTCTCATTTGCTGATGCCAAATACTGATTTAAAACACTGACAGACCCAGACCACTAAAACTTCCCGTAATGAACTGTGGTTTTCAGTGTTGGTAAAAAACCTCAAAACACAACAGGAAATGAGGCAAAGGGTTTGTTTTGTTTCCCCTACTGGTGCTTATATAAAGGGGAAATCGTTATTGTTTATTGCTAAATCCATAACTCAGAGAAAAGACCTGCTCCTCCCACTCCCCCGGCCCAGCCCCTCCTCGATCCCACGCTCCCACGTGTCTGGGGGAGCTGCACCACTGAGAGAGGCACAGGGCTGGGTCATGCCAGGTGCAAATAAAAGCAGAAGTCTGCTTTTTTTAAAAAAAACACATTCCAAAGCCACTTTTACTCTGTGTCAGTTGTATATTGCCAGCACCAACAGCATCGTTACCACTGGAGGGTTTGGGTTTAAAAGTTTTTTGGTGGTTTTTTGACTCTCTGCTGCATGTATTGATATTTTTAATCTCCCTGTTGAAATGTTGCAGAGTCCCATGTGGTTTTTCTCTGCCCAAGCAGAGGAAACTAACATCCAGAAAGTTTTTTTTCCAACTCTGAACTGATGGTGAATACAAGCATTTGAGATGGCACTCCCAGTCTTGGGGGCCAATCACTCTTCTGGGCTAAACTGACAAAACTTGAAGTGTAAAAATCAGCTTTTTGGATGATTTTTACCTAGGAACTACAGAGAGATAATTTTTAAGAAATCCACAGAAATACTGCAGGCACATTTCCCCAACTACATTCAAATTAGCTGTGAATGGAGCCTGCTAACCAAGGCAGTATCAGCACATGTGTGGCAGAGCAGCCCTCAGCAGCCTCTGTCACTCTGCATTTATTCCCCAAGGACAGCAAACACACAGGACCAGCTCTCCACAGTGAGGAATACTGCTGTCCTGTGAACAATTCAGCACAAGCAGCTGTAGATAGGGAAGAGGCGGGAAAAAAATAAGAATTACCTTGTTTTTGAGGACAGAGTCCAAAGAAATCACAGTAAAGATCCCCGAGCTGCGTCACTCTGGAGCTCAGCCAGAAGGTGCCATAAATAAGGTCTGGAGGCCAGGCTGCATTAGGGAGGCATGAGGACAGTGTTCCCATGAACAGAGATGGCAATCTCTGCTCAGCTGCTCAGGGCTGCAGCTGCTGAATAATTGCTTCAATACCAGTGGTTTCAGAGAAGGCTTATCAGCCTGCCCTGTCCTGCCCTTGGAGTGGGAGGTTAAGGTCCAGGGACAGAGACAAATTTAGAGGGACAAAGAGATGATAAGTAGAAGGAAGAGGAAGGCCTCTGCTTGCTTCCCATTCCACTTCTAGTTTAGAGAGATAAGGATCCTTTTCTTTTTGTCAGAGCAATAAAAGGGAAATGGATTAACTGTGTTGGCCAGGATTTTCAGTGTGGAGCCAGAGGGAGGGGGAAGCAGCCAGCTTGGGTTGTGACTCTCCTGATGTCAGACTGTGGCATTGCTGATACCAGCTGTCCTAGAGGGGAGCAAAGCCTCTTCCAAATGGGGATTTGCCTCCGTGTAGCTACTCACTATTTAAGGTGAAAAAAACAAAAAACAAACAAACAAAAAAAACCACTGGTTTGTACTCTTTTGCCAGAGCAGATGGGAATTTTTTAGCAACAAAACCAGCACAGATTTATTAGCTGGGGCTCAGCAGTGAGCTGATGCTACTCTACAGCTTCCAGGTAGTAATAAAGCAATGCCCAGCAGTTCAGCACACAGGAGCTCATCTGTGTCTGTTCTGGCCTCAAAGAAGACACCTTAAGAGCATTAAAAATAAAAAATAAATAAAAGCACACACCTTCTAAACCTGCATCCAGCAGCAGTGAGACAGAGGGCAGGTAAGTGGGAAGAGGGAACCCAAAAGCTCCAATGAAAAATTTACTTTCCTTTTGTTTTCAGGGACAAAATATCCAGCAGCACAGTGTGCTAACACAGCCCTGCTGTGCTTAGGAAGCACCTTTGCAGTGGATTCCTCTTGGCAGCAGAGCTGCACTCTGCTCCTGGGCTGAGCCTCCTGGAGGGACCTGTGCCCTCACCCCAGGACCTCCCACTTCATTTCACTGCTGGGAAGGGGCACAGCAGATGTCTTGGAACAGCATTTTTTAGTGGTTATCCATGGTTACACTCAGTTTTGTCAAACAGTACAGCACTGGGATGATGTCACTTCTTAAACCACAGTTTAGCATAATTCTTAGGTGCCTCATTGAACTCACAGGAAATTAAGCAGATGATTATCTAATCAAGAGCACAAACTGCAATAATTTTCCCTTATCTCCTCATCAGCCTAAGATCTCAAAGCAATTTACAGAATGAGTGAGTCAGGACATGTAGCTCATCTCCAAGGGATGGTGCTGTGCCATTCCACAGGTAGGGAAACTGAGGCACAGGAAACACACACGTGCCCATTACACTGCCAGCACTCATCCAAACCATGGGGAGTGACTGCTGAAATGGCAGGAGGAAGGGAATAGGGATGGCCCCAAAAAGATCAAAGGGTGGCTCAGACCAGGAATTACCCAAGGAGCAGCAGCTGCTTGGTGCAGCCACGGCTCTGCTCCCACAGGCACACACACAAAGTCTCTCTCCCTCCATCAATAGGTACAGCACACATGTTCCTCTGTGAAATCCGTGTGAAATCCATTCCTACACTGCACTGTTGACTTCCCAGCCCTCTGCAGCAGGGGAGGGGTGATGGATTCACATTACTGTGCATCCCGGGAAGCAGGCACATCCCCAGGGGAGCAGCATGATTCATTTTTAATGATACTTCCCCGAGTCTGTAGGCCCCATAAGCCAAGAATTACAAGCCTTGAAAGTCATCATCACTGACTGAGCTGTTGTTGGTGAAGGAGGGTTTCCAGCCCAAGTGGGAGTCGTTACAGCAGAGGGATCATTTTAAACTAAGTGACAAGAATCTATTAGGGGAAGGAAAATTACACTTTTCAACAACTGAAGAAAATAAAAAAACCACTTCCTGCCAGAAATTCTGATTCAGAAACAAGACAAGAAGGGCAAATTGCTTCCCCCAGTCTACCCTGCATGGAGCAAACCTACACACATAGGTCAGAGGCCTGGCAAGAGCCTGAGGCTAAACTAATTATTGTGATTTGCTCGTCTTTTGTAATTAATCTAGGAAAGGCTTAAGGCTGTTAGCAGCTTTAAAGAAGTAAATCTGAAGGACCAATTAATTAAGAACAGCAGTGCTTAATGAGGACCTTTTGGTTCTCTCATGTTGATTGTTATATTTGTTGAAAGTTAAGTTTCCGCTGTCTGTCAGATCTTGTCTAGTCTTGTAAAATAGATCTTCTTACTTGGTGCTTAACCACTTGACACTGGAACAAAAGCTTTCGATTACAAAGCAATTTGTGGGGATTATAATGGAACGAGCTACGCCCACACTCCCTGATTTAACAATCAATTTGAAGCAATGTTCAGTTCAACCCAGAAGCCTCAAGGATCCTGAGACTGCAGTTTGGATCTCCTGGTTCCTTTCCTCCAGGCCAGACCCCACAGGTGCTAATGGTGCAGGGTAGGTTGGAGCATGCACCTCAAATCCTCTGGCAACAAAACAGGGATGTACTTTTTCCTCCTTCTTGTCTCAAATTGGCAATGAAGCACCCATCTCTCTCTGCATTTTCTGTGTGTCACACCAGGAAAATCATGGCCTGCTGCAAAACCCAGAAGTGAAATTCACAGAGATACAGAGCCAGCTTTATCTTCTCACACCAAACATGACAGAGCCAACAGTCAAAGCACGTCCTGAAAGCAATCCTGCACCAGCAGAGCCCTTCACCTGAGGGAAATGCAGGTGAGTGCAAGAGGAACAAGGAAGGCAGGGTAAGAGCTGAGAGAAATGGTCAGTTCTGGTTCTGCTGTGCTCCTGAACACCTTATGCAATTTTCTCACACATATGGAAAAATGTTGATGCTTCAGTTTATTTAATTGTAGGAACAGGTAATTCACCCCAAGAATACCCTTTTTTTTTTCTGCTTCTGTTAAGATGGATCTATGAACCAAGTCAGAACAGTTCTTCTTTGGGGGGAAACGTGGACAAACATTTTCTAGAGGCCCTGAGCATCTCAGAGACACCAGCAATGTCATTCATCAGCCGAGGGAGGCACCTGCCATTCACAAGCACCAGGACCTCTGCCTGTTCTCTGTCCTTATGTAAGACACACAGGAGTGTTTTGTGCTGGAAGAGAGAGACTGGGAAAGGAGTAAACCAGTGGGAAAGGAACAAAGATCAGGTTACCAGCTTAGCCCAGAAACAGCCCTTTGTGAACAGCACTGGACTATTTTGCTTTGCAAGGCAGAGGAGACATACCCATGCTGTTCTCTTTCAGACACCTTCCCCCTGTCATCTGTCCCCACTGCCAGCATTTTTCACATGCAGCAAATTAATTTTACATTCTCAGCAGGCATCTCTTCTAGAGACCAGCCAACTTCCTGATATTTTCTGTTCAGCTTTTATATCTGCAGATCTATTTTAAATAAAAAGCTATGTGTTTTACAAAACATGAGTGCCAGTAACACAGAGGAAGAATGTGACATTTTTCTCCCCAGGATATTTTGACTGACACGTGAAAAAGTCTATAATCTTACATAGGCTCAAGCTGCTCATGTTGACATCCAAATGTTTGATGAAAAAGAGCTTGACTGCCTTCCATGAAAGGTGTAGTCTTCTGATTTAGTCTCTTTAGCCCAGGAAAAAAAAATGACCCCAAGCTCTTTCTCAAGGTATTTTATTTTATTCGCCTGCCACAAATGCAGCAGATGAATTGTGGGTGAATTGACTTTCAACTCCCTAACCAAATCTCCACACAATACCTTGTTTATTTTCATCATGTTCTCATACTACCAGCTGAGCCTGTTCCAAAGCCACCTCAACTCAGTGCTCAGCATGGTGGAAATGCTCCCTGGCTTTTACAGCTCCATGATCATTAACTCAGCAGACTCCTCAGAAGCTTTTCACAGTGATCCCTCACCATCCTCCTGGAGAACCAGCCAGCCCTGCAGACAGGGAGCATCTGACTGGTCTGTGAAAGTGAAAAAGCCTTCCCCATCCCACACCACCACTGTGCTGCCCCATCTTCAACATTGCTCAGCTTTAAACTCCTCCCAGACAGCATCACAAAACTCCAAACAACAGCTAGAGCAACATTTTATAGATTTTTTTTTGTGTCCTCTGATTCTGTACTTGAGTGAAAGCACTCCAGCATCAAGATAAAAAACATCCCCCAAGGGTTTTGCCCCCCACATCACATCACATCACAGTGAAACTCCCTGGGCTTTGAGTCATTGTTTCAGACTTATTGTGTCATCAGAGATTGGGAGAAACAGAGGTGGAATTCACCACTGAGCACTGCAGTGCATGGTAAATCTGCTGGAAACTGGGTCTCTCTGAGCAGAGACCCACAAAATCAGCTCTGCCACCCAAAACTGTAGTAGTAGATGTGTTACCAATGTGAACAAGTAGCTAATCTCCCCAGGATGAGGACAAACACAGATTTCATGCTATAGATTGCAGTGTGTCAGCACCTAAGAGTTAAGTTTGTGCCTGAGCCATATCAGCACATAAGACAGGAAATAATATATGAAAGATAAAAAGCTTATTCTGCAGTGCAGGGAGAGGTCATCTGTCCATGCTCCAGACTGGGCTCCTCTGAAGCCAAGTTTTGGGGCTGGGGAAGCTGGGGGCTCACTGCTGCATTCATGGACTCAGGATGCTGGGTGTGTACCTGTGCCAGCAGGTGTGCTCACACTTCAGAGACAAATGGAAACTTGGGGGAAACGGTGGAAGAGGGAGATTTGTGTCTGCTTCATGCAGATACACAGAAGCTGACTGAGGGAACTGATGGGGGGGTGTAAATGCCCCTCTTCTGATTCTGGGTTTGGACATGAGTAAGGTAATTTTGAAAACTGCAGAGCTAGAAGAGATTGCTACAGAGTCAGAGCAGGGCTAATGCCTGAAAGGAGCAGGGCCTTAGGATTAGCTCTGAGCATTTCATGGTCACTTAACTGTGGCTAACCCCAGTTTTGATTTACTTTATGGTAAGGGAAAAAAAAAGGTGTGGGGGAAGGACAGTTCACTGCAGAGCTGTTAAAAACAGGGCTAGCCTGAGGGATGAGGTTGGCAAAACCCTTCTGCTTATATTTAATATTAGTACAAGCACAACTGGGCATTGCTGGGCCCAAGCAGCCTCAGAGCTGCAAGGGCTGGATGTTTATATGTGCTCTGAGACCTGTTTCTTGCAGAGCTCCTGGTCTGAGAGAGCAAATATTTACACACAAAGTGCTCCCCTGCTTCACTCTGTCCCCCAGCCCAGCAGTGCAGGTCCTGGCTCTGACCCAGCTGGGCACCCACAGAGCCCCAGCCCTGCCCAACCTGCCCCAGATCCTGGGCCTTTTGTCCCAGACAACAAGAGCAAACACAGCCTGCACAGAGGAGATAAACACCCAGAGGTGAACTCAACAATTTGTGCCTGTTGAACAAAGCCAAGCAGACAGAACCCTCTGCCACAGCACAAACAGGAGCCCTGCCCTGCCTTTTAGCTTCACTTTCTAAAGGGGACTGGGCTTCTCTGCAGCTCAGAGGCATGAGGGGCAGTACAAGCTGTGTAGCTGAGTGCTAAATATTAAACTCACTAAGATATTTTTCTTCTTGGCATAAGGTTTCCCAGAACCCACTTTCCAGCAGATGTCAGCTTGATGGTCAGCAGTTTTGCATACACACACACACCCCCCCCAGTTTTGCAACTTCCCAACCAGAAATGCAAGACAGGGAGGAGGCTGGCAAGCTGCTGATTGCTCTGGCTAGATGGCAATTGGGAAGGGAACAAAAAATCCTGGTCCAGCAAGGTTAATTCTTTGTTTGTTCTGTTCAGCTTGGTAAAGACCATGGCAGCATCTGGCTGCTTCTAAGCAGAGAGGACAGGAGTGCATGAATATCTGATTAACTGAGTATTATCCCTTCAGACCTGGAATTCAGCTCTCTAGGACTGGGATTTCTGTATATTCACTTCAGAATAGGGCCCTCCTGGGAAGGAGGGAATCCTGCAGTCGCTGGAAGCATCAACTTCCTGCAAATCACAAAGTAGAAAAAAGTATATAGTGATTGTACTTGCCATAATTCAGAGTAAATAAAAATCCAGTAAGATAATCAGGAAGGGAACATCTAAATGCTGTCTGTCTTATGCAGGACAGGAACACTTGCTTGGAAGCAATCAGGAGATGTTGATAACATGTTTGCAGCTCTGTCACCAGTGACCTATCAGTCTCCTTACGTATGAAGATGGATGTCAAGGCTGAGCCATTGTGTATTCTGGAGTTACAAAGGAGAATACTTTGAAAAGTAGTCCCAGAGCACTCCAGTCATCACCATGAGATGAAGTACAATAAGACATGTGAAAAGCTGTGGCAGTTGTTTTATGTCTCATATGTGTCTTTGTGAATAGCAGCTCCAGTAATTTATGTTCCTGGTTGAAAAGCTTTTTGTAGCTTTAATACACAGAGTGGTTAACCCTTCTACTCCTCAGCTCAGGAATCTGTACGAGTCACTGAAGACAAACAGCACCATCCTTGGCTCCATCTCCAGCCTCCTTTTTTACATCTGCACACCAACATCCCTTATTTTCCAGGCATGAAGACTGGCTGCAACCCTGAAGCACAGAAAATACTTCAGAATACTTCTTTTAGGGTATCAATACATGAATTTCTCTACCCTTCTGCCACCTACCTCTCCCTCAATATCCTTTGTTTTGTTCCTTTGGTGCTCCATCCTCTCCTTCCTGAGGAATTCATCTTTTCCCTTTGCTGCCTGTACTTACCCTGCCACCCAATCCTTCCTGCAAAGGATTTGCACAGAATCAATTCTCTACAGATCAATTCAACACCATTTCCAGTCTTTTTGGGGCAAATACAGGTTTTCCAGAATGACCCCTACAAATCACATCAAGATACAAAAAACCCCAAGCTGCACCCAACAGCAACTCCCACTTTTTAGCTGGTAGGATCTCAACAGAAGCACTTGCAGTGGTTTTGCATGTGTGTGCACATGCCTAAAATGCAGGAGATGACTGAGAGAACAGCATCACACAAAACAAGAAGAGAGAGGACAATTCCTTGTAATAATATCAGTAGAATAAGAATTTTTAGTGTCATATGCTGTAAAATAACAAAAAAAAACCAATCCTACTTTTAACTTGCAAAGGACACTACCTTCTGCCAATGTCCCTCTCTCCACCCTCAGCCTGCACTGGCCTGTGCCCAACTCTGTGGGGTTAAGAGTCAACAAAACCCTCAGAGGGAGCCAGTGCAGGGACAGGAGATGCACTGAGAGCCTCTGAGGTGTTCACATGTCTGCAAGAGAAAGTGATGCTGCCTCTGTTGCATCCTGCTGCCACCACATGTCACTGTTAAGACAGGATGGCAGTGAGTGACAGGGATTTTTAGGGAAGGCTCTGAACCCCTCGTGGAGATGGACCCCACAGTCCTCAAGAGCTGCCCCCAGCTGTACCTCAGCCAGCCCCACTCTCCTGATTCAAGTGCAGCATCAAGGCCTCAACAGCATTTGGGCCAAGATGAAAGCAGCAGCAGAAGAGAAACACATGCTTGGGAGAGGGAAAAGGGGGGGGAATAGATGTGAGAAAAAGGATGCCAAGGGGAAGGACAAAGAGCAATGACTAAAGATCACTTGCAAGCAGAGCTAAGTTAGGCATTACCTCTGCCAGTGTCTATCAGCAATGAGGTCCTTATGAATTTCTCAGCAATACAACCACATCTATTTTAATACTAACAAAAAAACCCAAAACCCTCCAGCATGCCCAGAATGAACAGCAGTTAAACAGGGACCAGTTCTTGCCACACTTTGCTGGTGTGTTGGCAGCCCATCAGAAGCACAGCTCTCAGCAGCACTGTCACAGCACAGGCTAAAAAAAGGCATTTTCAGAATCATCCCCCTCTGCTCCTGCAGCCACAAGAGACCCTTTGCTCCAGTGCAGGTTCTGGAGCAGCTTGAGCTTGGCCTTGTGTGCTGGCCTCCTTTCCAGTTATGGGATCTGGGAGACTCATTTGAGATTAAACAAAGGACTAAAGATTAGGTGTTCTGTAATTTAGTACTTCCTTCGCCTGCTTTATGTTTAGCAGCTTTTGGCAGAGGGAAGGAACAGCAGCAGCCAAGATGGGCTCTCTGTGAATCCACACAGCCCAACCAGAAACAAGAGCATAAACTTGACTCTAGTTAGCAGGAGAGCTTTCATCCAGGGTCCCTTTCCAAACACTACACTTGCATTCATTTTGCCATCAAGCCATGTGGTTGCTTAACTAGACTCATGGAAAACACATTAAAAAATAAACCATAGAGCAGATCCAGATGTTTTGAAATGCTAAACTTAGTGCCTCACACTCTTCCCGCCTCATCCAGCTTAAAAAAATTCCTGAAAAACTCAAAAGCATTCCTGAACTGGTTTGTCATGAGCCATTACTTCATACTAAAAAGTATACTCTAGCACAGACTTAAATAATCAATCTTTTAGCCATAAACACAATTACCAAAACACTTTGAAGGTTTGGATCAACTTCATGAAAGGATAAAAATTCTTTGCTCTCTCTCCTGTTTAAAATAAGACTCTTGTTTTCAATAAAAGTTGCTTTCCACATTGAAAATAGACACAGAGAAGCAGGATGATATCCCTGAGTTGCAATCTCAAGGTGATGCAGTAGGCAAGGAAGACTCAAAGAAAAGGAGGCAAAAGCACTTCACACAGGATTTTCAAGGTGTTATGCACAAAGCAGGAGAAATTGAGCTCAACAGCACTGCCCTGCCATAATGCCCTCAGAATGGGAAGGAAGAAAACAAATTTTCTTCTAGTTCTACTTAGTCCTGCAGTCAGCTGCCATTTCCATATTGCTCCTTTGTCCCACTCCTACGTTTTATTTCCAGCACAAAGATTTTTAACCTGATCTCGTTCCCTTGAGCTGGCCAGGAACCTCCTCAATTCCCTCCCCACACCACATGTCAGGCTCTTAATCTAAATAGCTGCCAGGCCAGAATCAGTTACATCATTTTTCCCCCCTTCTTTTCCAGGTATTCTTCTAATGGTTCCTAAGCTCTCTCCCAGAATATTTCCTACAGCTTTCAGGCAGTTTGAGAAACAATGGAGATCACAATCTATTTTTTATAATCCTAGATGTGGTAAATTGAAGCCTTACATCCCTGAAAAGCAGTTGAGGGTTGTTCAGTGGATGAATCTCAAGTGCATGAATATATCCAGCCTTACATTCAGCCATGAAAAGCTTTACTGGGAAAGACATTAAGCCCAGGTCACCACCATGAGACAACTGAGGTGATGGCCACCCTCTGTGTCCCTTAGGCCCAGTTTTCAGGTTTATTTATGCACAAATACCAAGAATGAATGAGTCAACGTGTCCAAGTGCTTTTGAGGATGCCCTTAAGGTACTCATCACCAGCTATAAGCACTTCACTACCTCTGAAACCTTGATCCATAAGCTCTTCTTAACATATGGAACACAGAAACCCCACAAGACACCCAAGCTTCCTAAAAAATGAGGTGGTTTTAGTCGATAGAATGGTCTCTGCTTCAAAATCATCCACTGAGATACATAAAAAGGAAGGGGAATATTTTTTCTAATAAAGCTTGCATCAAAATTGTCATCATCATATTCCTAATATCAAAACTCTGGTCATGTCTGTGTGTCCTCTCTGCACCTCCTCTGCCTCTTGCCCCCAACCCATTTGGTGGTGCCACTTTATCCAGACCAGTTTGTGGTCACTGTAAATCTCACATGCATCAGTGAAGATTTCCCCAATAGGTTTTTAGTTAAAAACAAAGGATCTGGGCCTCTGAGACTTATCTTAACTACACGTTGCAGATCAGCTTTAAAATCAGCTCCAAAACATTTGGAAATTGTTACAGTCCACTGGCTCCGTAATTATAAAAAGCTGAAATTACTTTGAAGCTTCATTTAGAGAAGACTAATGCTGCAATTACTCAACAGAGCCCTTTGCAGGCTGATTATCAATGAGGGCTGTCTGTTCCTATGTGCACAACCCGAGGCACAGAAGGGCAGGACACCACGAGCCACAGACCCCCAGGCACTCCTCGTTAATGTGCTCCCCCCATAAAACAACCTGCTATCAACTAAGAAAATAATATACTGCGTGCTGCTTTCATTGTAATTTACAGTTTCCTTGTAAAGCAGCACATGGAGAGGGGCACTGTGCAAAGCTGGAATGTTTTCCAGGAGAGGCCAGCAAATTGTGGCTCAGCTGTATGGGAGTGATTAGCACCTGCCTGTCGGTACAAAGCAGCAAAGTCCACAAACCATGAGCTCAGCTCTTGGCTGAACGGGGACACTGAAAGGCCTTGAGTTTTCCTGGGCAATAAATCCAGTGATTACTGAGATTATATTGACTCAAATTAACTCCCAACATTTTTTTTTTTTTGTAGCAGTACAAACAGCCCTAGTCAGATGTTGCCCAGTTGGGCACAAGCCTTAAAGGTATTGCTTCCTGTGGGCAGGAGAGATGAGTCACATAGGAAAACCCGAGTCTATCACCTCCACTCACATGAGCAGACCCCTAAACCTGATAAATCTGCTCAGCAATCAACAACTCTCAAATTTTACAAGTGTTTGTGATGAGAAAAACTTCAGTAAAAAAAAATAAATCTATTTGTCATTAAAAATCACAACTTTTCTCTCCAAATGTTTTTCTTTAAATACACACACACACGCAAAAGTAAATTCATTCTGCCAGCAGAGAACAACTTTTTAGCAATCTACTGACAAGCAAATAGTTTTGCCAGACACTTCAGCAAAATGAAAATACAGTTAAAAATAATTCCTATGTAAAAGCAGCAGTTTGTTTTTTCGGAGGGCTGGGTTGGCTCAGCTTGGGTTTGAGTCGTGTTTTGTTTGTTTTTTTCTTTGTTTGTTTGTTCTGCTTGTTTGTTGTTGGGCTTTTGGTGTTTTTTTACTCTGTTGGACTCATTTTAATTACAAAGCTAACTATGAGAGTAAAGATTGCAAAATTAAGGTCCTTGAGTTGTATGGTCACTTCCAGCAAAACACATTAAAATCAAGGTGCCTGTTATTCCCCATGAGGAAGATGAGGGCCACCATGAGCCCTGGTGCACCCAGCTGACAAGCAGCAAGAGGAAATCTGCTAGGTCATAATGTTATTTATCCTCCAATTCATATATGCTGTAAATTAGAAACAAAAATGAAAGAGTTGCTGCTGTGGTAAAAGTTCTGGTTAGATGCAGACGGGGCTATGAAAGCAGGCAGAACCATCAGCCTCCTCCCACAAATACAGGCAGTGAGGAAGAGGAAGGCAACTTCCCACCCAGTCACTTCTTCCAGGTTTGGTTCTGATTCTTTTTGCAGACATGCAGCATTTTTTCATCAATGGGCACAGCAGGAAGGCCCAGAATTCTTGTCTATTTGTTAATATTGATTATCACAGAGAGTGGAAAATGCCATTCTTTTGCCTATCAGTGCCAGGGAGATGATGAGCTTTGTAGGAAAAAGAACAGTGGCAGGGTAAGAGACATCTCCATCTCCCAGCAGCTGTGGGGAGCTGGGGGAACACCTGGCAGCAGCCTCAGAGCAGCCGATGCTCTCTGCACAACTGAGCCCTTCCCAGCAGCAGCTGTGACTGCAGCACACCTGGGCTCCAGCACCCAGACATGAACCCCTTCTGCAGTGCTGACAGCATCCTGTGGCCCCAACTCTCCTTCAAACAGCCCCCAACTCTGCTTCCAACAACAGCCCCAACTCCTCTGCCTCCAACAGCCCCAACCCTGCCTCCAACAGCCCCAACCCTGCCTCCAACAGCCCCAACTCTGCTTCAGCATCCCTGACCCAGCACTCCTGAGCTCCTCCGGCTCCGGGAGGGCTCGGGCAGACAGGGCGTTGCCACATGTCTCCAACCAGACACCACTTGGAGAGAATAAAAGGCAGTGCTTTCTCCTTGGGTAATTCTGACACTTTCACTTAATTAAAAGGCTTTAATAGGCATCTCCCTCCCTCACACCTCCCTGTTAGCAGACAGCTCATTCAGAGCAGGAAGATTAACAACATTTTTTTGCTACTTTGATGGTACCGAGAACAAATTAAAAATTAAATGCATCTAGTTAGTCACTTCTCAAGTACAATGCCTTTTGTGTTATATTACTAGTTGGTATTTTTTTCTTGTAGCCTGACACACAAACTAGAAAGAAATTGGATACTTGTGTGTTTACAGCACTCAGATCTTCTGCATTAGTGTAAACCTGTCTTAAAGCTTTGCCTCAAAGTCATGAAGCCACAGGTGTATGAGGAGGGGGAATAATGCCATTGTTATGCAAAGTCATCGAGATCCCTGGTTTATAGCTCTGTTCACCTCAGGGCCTCGTTTCAATGCCATGTCCTGTTTGGTAACTCGACTTTGAACCAGAGCTGATACAGCACCACATAAACACAAAGTCAGCCTGAGCATCCTTGAGGACAGAGATCCCACATCCCCTCTGGGCCCCAGCTCCAGTGCTGGACCACGCTCACAGGGAAAAATAATTAACAAAACAACAGCAGCTTTCATACTGTACAGTCAGCAAGGGGATGGGACTGTTAATCTTGTATCAAACATGCAATCTGAAGCAGCAGTGGTGTGATTGCCATTTCTGCCTGAACCCCTGACCTCTGCTGAGCAGGGCTGCCAAGAACACAAACTCTTTCAGGAGCATCTTTGCTTGCTGCCCATTTGGTTGGTGAGGGGTGGGTTGTTCCTCTCCCCTCCCATGGAAGCAAGCTGTTGTTTCACTCCTCCAATAAAGCTGTTGGTGTGGCAAACGCAGCACTGAAATGCAGAATTCAGCAGTTCAGGGAGGGAGCTGTGAAGCAGCCCTGGCAGCAGACACTGCTCAGCCCGTGTCTATTAAAAACCTTCCCCAGAGCTGCTCCCTCTCCACACAGGTTTTCAAGTGCTGCTCCCTCTCCACGCAGGTTTTTAGGTGCTGCTTTCCTCCCCTGACAGGAGTGCAGCCTGCAAACTGGGAACTGCAGCTACTCCTGTTAACAGGCTTCTCTCACTGTAAGCTGAGCCACACTGCTCCTCTCTGAATATTTTATCTCTTCCTAGCATCGAGGGAAATTGGCTCCTTCCCTTTGTCCTCCTGTGCTGACCAGAAAAATGAAGTACCAGGGTGAAGCACCTCCCCAGCAGCAGCACACCCACATCACCATGATCCAAACCCCCAGTTTAGGCCAAGTTTTTTTAGAGAATCCATATTTATGGGCTCCACAGGCACTTGTGTGCCCATGTCTGCCTCTCTGTGCCCATCCCCAAGCTCCCAGACAGGATGCCCAAACACATGAGACATCAAACCCAGGTCCAACAGCCCTCTGAACCCTGCAAGTCATCCTCCCCTCTCCCCCCTGGTTTTCTTTATCTCTCTGCAGGGCAGATCCCACTCACCAGGGCCATGAAACTGCACCTCTGTCACATTTTCTCATCTCTGTATAAAGTCACAATCCCTCCCTCCCAAAGGCAACCACAAGACTACAGTAATGCTCGAAAATGAAAGAGCCTATAAAAGGTACAATAATTAAAATTCCATTTTAATTCCTCTGCACAGGGGAAGGAGACAAGGTCTCCAGCACATGTTCTCCCACTGCCACAACAGTTCGTGCATTGTGTTATAAAATTGTTCAGTGCCATTTATTTTTATTTGGCCTGTGAAATACTTTGGGGAAGGCCTCCTTTGTAAATGGCCCATAAAATTTGACAGGAACTAAACCTCCTACTGTTTTTGTGACTGATATAAAAGAGAACCAACTTAGTTGGCACCCTTAATGCATGTTTTATGGGAAAAGGAAGACTGTCCCCTGTACGAGCAGTCAGCTCCCGAGCTCAGGCCTGTAAGCATCTTTTGTGGCCTTTTACGAGGTAAAGCTTTCCCTATAAAGTTCAGGCCTCACCACAAACCCACTTCCCTCTGGGCTCATCCATTAATAAGAACTTTCATTAAAATTCCACCTTTCTTAGAGAAACGGCCGAGCTAATTTACCAGGAAATTGACTCTGGCCGTCACCCGTTCGTCCCAACAGCGACGGCGGCTGCCAGCGCTGCCCAGAGACATCCTGCCATCAGCATTTCTCCTCAAGCATCGATTTGCAGAAGCCACAGAGCTCCTTGCACGCTTTAGGGGAAGAGGAAATGGGACAGTCACTCAGAAGATGCAGCTGCTTTCAGATAAACACTGAGAAGGATTGATCCCTTGCTACCACCGGCCCCAGGAAAGCACAGGAGCAGCAGTGAAACTCCAGGGCTGGGTGCAAACAGCAGTGGTCGTGGATGCAGTCAGACACACAGAGATGGACAGCAGGAGGAGATCTGCTTAAGGGAGATTAAGTTGAGGACAGGGTCACACAGACTGTGGGTAGAGATCTGGCTCTCAGTCCCTCTGTCCACACAGTCATCATCCTCCTCCTGAGGTGTTACTACACTACCAAAGAATCAGTCATATAAAGTAAAAACCCCAACCTCCTGAGACAGACTGCATTCCAGAAAATAAATTTCATCATCATGCCAATACTTTCTGAGCAGAGTTCATTAAATACATTATATGTATCCTGTATATTGGCAAACTTAAAAAAATTAAGGACTTTTTTGGCTTTATTGTAAAAAATCCATTTCATTCTCTTTTGGCTTCCAAGACAAGCTTTCAGGTGGAAGGCTGTACATAACACCACTGTATTTAGAAATGAGAAATCAGAAACTACACTGACTCCATCTGTCCATAAAAAAAACACAGCATAAAAAAAAACCTATATGAATTTATTCTGCATTCTAGTGAGGTATCTCTCTGCATTTCACAAGAAAGTGTCCAGGGAAAGTGACAGGTTTATTTTTAGCCTTTCTTTAATCTTTGGAGAGTATGGCAGCAGATTGCAACCCATCATGAGTATCCCAAACTAGGCTGAGATATGCTGCTGAAAAAGAATGGGTTTAGATTGACTGTCATACTGCAAAGATATGGAGATGTTCTTAACAACCAGCCCCACTCCAGCTATAAGAAATTTGATCATATGCATTTCATTCTCAGTGTCACATATAAGTGGGAGATACATTTGTCACTGGATAATACATTCAGAATTAACAAGAAGAACTTGTCAGGTTTTGGCTGCAACCACTGAAGCTAAAGCCTAGAGCGAAATAAACTGTCAGATCAGAGCTTTGTTAAAAGGATTAAACCCATTCTTAAGGGTGGAGCTGTGGAAAAGCTTTTAAGCTTTATACTTACACCTGAAAGGCTTTAAACCAGGTTTCTAAAAAAGACTGACACAAACCAAATATTTTAAAAAACAAGAGCCAATCTGACCTGGGGAGCAGGACCATCTCCAGGATCAGCTGTGTTGTGAGCCCTGCACGGAGCAAACGCTGCCGAGGAGCCCTGGATCCGTCAGGCCCTCACTAATTATTGGCCACATTTTTTGGCATCTGCTCAAGTTGCTGTAGAATCAGTAACTGCTTTGTGGGTTAGTCTCATTACAGACCTACTACAGTAATTGATTTGCACAGTGGCCATGTGGTAACTCATAAAACTTTTCACAGGAGTCCCAGCCCTGCAAATATTTCCTCCTGCACTTTCGGGGAACAAAGCATCCTCTGGGAGCCAAGGAGCTCAGCCACACTCCCAAGCCTGCATGGAAGCATTGGGAGGGTCAGACCATGGCAGTGCAGCCTTTATGTGAAGGGCGAAAAAACTCTTTTCCTACATTCAATTAGTTGCAAAATTGCACCACATGATGCCCTTGCACATGAAGTAGGTGCCACCATCCCACTCTCCCGGCAGCTGGGGAGGCAGGGCTGTGACTCAGAGGTGCAGGGAGCTGCTCAAGGTCACACAGTAGCTCAGTCATAAATAGCACCCAGGTGTCTGGCTCTGAGCTTCCTCACACTGCTTCTGCAGCGTTTTGGGAGCATAACTTCAGCTGCAAACAGATTCTGAAGCCACTCAGAGTTTGGCCTGCCCTGTATCTGCTTCAGGACAGCAAACAGCACGAGCTCTGCAGCAGGGAGGCTGATGGACACCAAAGCAGCTCATGCTCAGGGGGAGCTGCTGCTTCCACTGCAGCACTTCCACTTCCCTAAGTGTGTCCAAAGAAAGTGCATCAAGAGAGGTATCTGGAAGCAAATGAACTGAGGTGGAATCTGCAAGTCAAAACACCCTTCTACAGCTCTGACAAAAATATCTCCACCAAGGAGGCCACAGCTCCAGCTGTCAGATGAAAGGCTCCACTCTAACACATAACCTGTGGGCAAAATCTTCCCAGCATCCGAGTAACCTCTGAAAGCTCTGCACCCATAATCAGCCATTGGCCAAGATCAGCCTGCATGGGACCAGCTTCCAGCACCTGGTCTAGTGGAAGGTGTCCCTGTCCATGGCAGGGGGATTGGAACTCTGATCTTTAAGGTCCTTTCCAACCCAAACCATCTTTTTATGATCAATAAAATACAAAGTTGGGTCCTTCAAATGCCTTGCAAAGCCCAGGCACTCAGGTAGCTGAGGGTGAGCTTTTCCTCACCTGTTTTGTCTCAAGGCAAGGTTATTGGGTTCTGCAGCTGTGAGAGCTTGTGGGAGTTGAACTTTACAGGACTGGACCCAAGGAAGAAGGGAGAACCACCTGCAGATCCTCTGCCTTTGCAGCATCTGCAGTCCAAGGACAAAGAGCTGGAATGAGTCTGCATCACACAAGTCAGAGGTTTTGCCAAAAGTGCCATAAAATGAATGCTGATAAGATTAAAGTTTAGTGATTCTGAGAGACACCAGGTCGACCTTTGACGTTGCAGTGGGATCACGAGAGCTGAAGTCTAATTTCATTACGAAACTGGTACGGTCATCTAGGAATGTGAGCAAGTCTCTTAAATTGTCTGTGTCTCTCTGCCACAGGACAGGATCCGTCTCTACTGCCTTCATCTGTGCAGGTTATCGAGGGATCAGAGCACAGCCTGTTGCTCAGCAGTGCAGCCCCCACTGCAGCTGCACACCTGCAGCCTTCCACAGCAAGCTCATATTTAATGCTGCCCTCTGTGTGGTGTGGGCATTACTAAATCATTTTAAGGAATATGTTCAAGGAATTTTAGAGCAAGGAATTCTTGTTTCGCATTTGAAGCCAGTTTTGGTTCAAAAAGGCTCATTTGCCCCACCTGGGAGGAAAGGCATCACAGTTTTTCTAGTGATTAAACCAAGCTCTGCAACCTCCCACCACCTTTAATCATTGTGTACCATAACTGTGCAGTATCACTCCCTGTGTGAAACTCTGCTCTCACTCCTCCTGCTTTTTACACCAGCCTGCTCTAGGGCTGGGTTGTTTCATTGTTGGTTTTTTTTTTTAATATTTGAACTCAACTGTGGTAAGCATTGTACACTCACTGAAATACCAATATACCCCTGGCCACCATTCCTGCCAGGTAATTAGGTTTGTTGCTTTCAAAAAAAAAAAAATAAAGAAAGCAAATAAAATAAGAAAGTGTAATTATGGTTTAGAGAGCACTGGTCTCAATTTTTCTGTTCTCAAAAGTCCTCTAGGGAGACAAAGAATGAGCGCTGCTTATTGATTTAATCCTCCTAACACTCATACACAAGACTTGCTGGAAAACAGGACCCCTTGCTAGAAATCACCGCTGTCCTCAGCTCCCCCAGGGAAGCAAGGACAGGGAAACACAACTGAAGGCACTTGAGTTGAAAAGGGAAAAAAATAGAAAAGGGGAAAAAAAAAGAAAAAGAGGGCAACAGTTTCAGCTTTCATTATAAGCACTGTTATATCAACAATGGCTGGGGAACAAAGGAAGCCATTTCCACTAGTTCCTGCTTCAATTAGTTATTTGAACTAGTGAAGATTGTGCCACTTTATCTCCCCCTTGTAACATAATCATTGTATTTTACATCTCATGAGAAAAAAGGCCTGCCAGAGGACGTTATCTGGCTCTGGGTCATACATCACAGGAGATAACATCGTTATTCATGTCAAAAGGGATGATCAAGGTCTTCCTGTTTTATCAGCGATTAGGCAGGAAAGAAAAGCTGCTGCTGCTGCTGGCCGGGAGCCAGGAGCTGTGCAAATCACAGGAACGGTCCTTGCAAAGCATCGCAATCCCGGCTGCGGGGAGGGAGGCGCTGAGCGGCCGCGGAGAGCTCCGCGCAGGGAGGGGCTGGGCTGCTCCTGCTCCCACCCACGGCACCGCTGCTCCGGGGGGAAAGGCAGCCAAGCCAGGCTTTTAGCATCCTAGGCTAGTCTGGGAGGCACCCAAGTCCCTGGGGAAGGAGCCAGACTGTCCTCTCACCCCCACATGCCCTCACCTTGGCTGCTCCATCTGCGCTCCCTCCATCTGCTGTTTGCGCCTCTCCTGCTCATCCTGCCCACGGACGGCTCCGCGGCAGAGCTGGGGCACAGCTCAGCCCCTGCCTCTGCCACTCCTGAATTATTCCACTTCCCAAGCACTTTCCCTGGAGCTCAGGGCTCTTCACTCCTGAATAGTTAGCATATTCCCGTTTTAAGCATCTCGAGCAGTTTACCTGCTATCCGAGAGCAACAGTCAAACCTACACACCTTATCTCAGCTACAAGCCCAAAGGGAGTGAGAATTCAGTGCCTTGTGCCTCCAACACTAACAAAAAGAAGGAAACCGCTGCCATTTGAAAAATACACCATGTTGAACTACAGAGGTAAATTCCGTGGTTGCTTCCCGGAGCGACTGAGCTTTATGTGCCCGATGCAGGGTTCATTGAACCAAGAAAGTGTTTCCACTCGCTTGCTGAGCTCCAGCACTGTATCCTCCGGCAGTAACACAGCACCATGGAAATACAGAGCCCCAAATCACCAGGCAAGACTCATCTGAGCAGGGCTTTACTGCTTCATCCCACCCAACTGGAAATAGAGAAGTCCATTCACCATCAGTGCTGTCATAAAGCATGTAGAGGATCCTGTGCATGAGCTGGGTAATTCTTTTAAGAGCAAACATGTGCTAGTTCTCAGTGTTGCTAAAATGGAAAAAAAAAAAAAATCGTTGGTGTGATTAACAAGAACAGAAGCCCATAAGGATACACAAGGGAAAGAAAAAAGTCCTTTGAATGCATGCTTGGGATGGATGCATTTTGTAGGTTTTAAATTATTATCTATTATAGATAATCATTTAAAGATTATCTATCACAGGCCAGAGATGAGGAAAGACAGGAACTACTATATCAAAACCAAAGTCATTCCAACAAGTTACCCCAGCTCAGAGCCCAACCTGCAATTGTGCTGTTGCAGCAGCCAGCCTCAAACTGGAAGAGTGTTAATAGCAAAAATAAAGTGTGAACCAAAAGCTATTAAACCTTGCTATATGTTAAAAATAATAACAAGAGAAACCTGAGACCGAGTGCCATTTCCCTTCAGAAGGAGATAAAATTAAAAATGACTCAGCAACCATGAGTCAGGGCAGGAAACTTGTCCCAGAGCCAGTGATTGTGGCTCTGGTGGAAATGGGCACAGGGCTCTGAATTGCTGTCACTGGCATGGTCAGGCATGGTCATCATCACCAGCACTGCCAAACACAATGTGTGAGCCGCCTGCCGAGCTGCCCAGGACCTGCTCACCACAGAGCTGCACAAAGTCAGATGTTCCTCCAGATGAGTTATGAAAAGGAAACATAACTGCTCAAACAGACCACAAAAATAAGCCCGGTTAAGCCAACGCAGCTGGGGCGCTCTCAGGTCACACAGTTAAACAGAAAAACAGCGACTTTGGGGCATGGCTTTTCTCAGAAAGGGGCTGTGCTGGAAGCCTGGGAGCAGAACTTTCCTGAGGGCAGAACTTTCCTCCTGGCCACCCACAATGCTGAGGTGATGATGCACAGCAACTCTCCCCCAAAGGGTAACCTGAGCCTCGTCATCCCTTTGAGTCTGGGCACAAAAGGACTTGGACTGTGGGGCATCTGAGCAGCTGAGACACCCCAGCTCTGACAGCTGAGCCACGGCTTGGGACTGCCACAAAAAATCCTGAAAGCAGAGCTGAAGCAGCACCCTGGCACCCACCAGAGCTTAAGGTACTCCAGTGCCCCTCCTGCTCCCCACAGCACCACGAGCAGCAGGTCCTTGCTCTGCATCCTGGGGATGCTTTTTGCTGCTTTGCCATGCCCAGGGCTGGGGAATCTCCACTGCAGCCTGGCTCAAACTCAGCTGATGCCCCAGCTGCTCATCAGGCAAATCATGGGAAGCTGAGCTGTACAGAGGGAAGTCACCTCCACTGTCACCATCAAGAGTCAGGCTGACAATTGGGCTTCCACCCACAGACATCCTGGGCAAAAATACTCAGCCCTCATGATCTCCACTTACTAGAAATCATGGGCTCCAAACTGGGAAAGGCTGGCAAAAAAATCCACTAGTGGTTAGCAAACCCTGCACTTCTCTTTTGGAGCAAGAGCCAGGAGATCACTATCTAGACAGAAGAATTCATGAAGTTTTACTGCAGAGATCATATAAGCCCTGCAACCTTTAATAAAGCTAGTCTAATTACAGAGGATTATTATTTTTTAAATCAAGCGTTTCAAGTAGCAGGTATATAAAAACACTGTTGCATAAGCTGCCAAAAAGGAATCAAGCAAAATATGTACTCTCCCAGTAATTAACATTTATTAGGGGTAATTTGCATGCAATCCCTCATCAGATCTAGAAATGCCAACCCTGAACAACTGCCCAGTTTGTCCTTTGGGCATACCAGCCTTGCTCATATCCTGTCAAACCTCATAGACCTCAAAAGGCCAGCAGAAAGAGCTGGTGCTTGCTGTCACAGGAGGATCCTGACTGAGTGTGTAGCCAACCCCTCACAGAGCACAGCAGCAGAAGCTACAAAGCAAACCCCATATCTGTGGTCTATTAATTAGCTGATACATCTTGAGTGCATTCTAATCTTTTCCTCTTCAAAGGTGGTCCAGACCATCCCTCTGGTAGAGTCCTCCTAGGCAGCAAAGCCTCCCTTGCAGGATTTTCCCACCACCCCAGAGCAGTTTTCCCACAGCCCTGCACATCCCATCAGGGGCTGCCCTGGCCCTGGAGCTCCAGTCCTGCAGAGGGGCCCCACAGCCCCCAGTAAATGGGATCAGCCTGGCTGCTGGGGGATCTCCAGGAGCAGAGCCAGGAGCACTGAGCTGGATGCAACCTGGCAGTGCAAACCAGCCCTGATCCAAGCTGGGAGGGTCTCTCACAGAGAACTGCTCTACACCCACCCCAGGAAAGCTTTCTGGGCTTGAGTAATGGATATTAAAATCCCAGGGAGATGAAATCCATCTGCAAGTGTTTCTCGTGGAGGCATTGTGCACTACAGAAACTGCACACACTGCTCCAAGCCAAAAGTGTTATTCTGCATGGGCTGTACCACATGGATATTTTTATTACTACACTTCATAAAATATTTCTGAAGTTTCCTGGAAGATACTGCTTCACATGCCACCAACAAACACAGAGCTTGCTCCAAGCAACTCCTGACACACATGCAGAGGAGAAGAAAAACAAATAATCACCTAGAGCTTTCTCATAAACCTTATCTCTTATGCTCTGCAGAGGCAAGAACCATGATTTGTGATGGATGGGGCTGTCACTGCAGTCCCACTCACGCAGAGCTTTCCCTGAAAACCACACACTCACTCCATCAGGGCTTTCTTTGGATCTCACCAGCAGTGCAGGACAGTTTCCCACACAAGCTTCCAGATGCTCCCTGCCAGCACAGTCCCCTCTGGTACCACCTCTGGTCACTCTGTGACTGCTGCAACCCGAGGGGAACCAGAAGGGAGTTTTTGGGTGGGGCAGCAAATCCCAGTGTGCTGGTCAAAGCCCTCACCAGCAACCCTTCCCCTCTCTTTCCCCATGATTTTCACTTCTAGTCCTGCAACCACAGCACAGAGGAGAGCCCTGAGCACCCCCAAATTTCTTTCAGCCCAGCTCCTGAGCAGCCACTGCCCACCAACGTGGTTTTATAGCCTGGATCTGCTCCACAGCATCTCCAGCACCTGGCATTTGTGTCCCACCTGCACACCTGGAGAGAGCATCAGCAGGGACAGGGTGAGCCCAGCAGCTTCAGCTGGGAGAGGAGGAAACACACATTAAAAAGAAAAACAAAAACAACCCCCACAACAGTATTTTAAATAAATGCAGAGTGATGGCTCTTCTCAGAAGTGCTGCTAGTAGGCAGCAGCTTGAAAAAAAAATAATGTCTGATTAAAAAAAAGCATTTTAAGTGGTGCTTGTTTATTCACTGATTTCTTAGGTGTTTATCAGCTTGGTATGGGTTAGCAAGGCATAGCAGCACACTGAAAAATTACTTTTAAATCTCATGCTGTGACAAAATAATAGCTGGATAATAATGCAATGACTTTCAAAACCCACTTAACTGGGGATATTAATGAAGATATTCCCTAACTTCTAAATTACTGATATTGATTATATCTGTGTAATGAGGATGGATAGGATTTCGATTTGAGAGTTAATACAAGTGCTGAAATAATTGGACATGAAAACACTTCCACAACTCAGTTACTTTGTTTCTTTAGAAATGTTGACTTGAAAGATATGAACAGATTCTGAAATCTTAAAAGGGAACATCCCAAATTCCTCCTTCATGTTTCAGTGAAGTGGGGATTTCCTCAATGATTTCTCTGTAAATTTGTTACAAGTGTCACACAAAGAAGAATATGGATTAATTACCTAAGTCTGAGAAATTGTTAGTTTTGTGATACTTAATTGAAATTTTTATCCCTAAAAATCTGAGGAGCTCCAGGCAGGATTTAGCTATAAAGAAAAATAAAATCTGTGATTCCTCTATTTCCTTAGGAGCCAAAGGAGGACTAGAAGCAAGGAGTGCTAAAAGAAATAATAATCATAAGCACAGACATGCAAGGTTTCTTTAGTCTGATATTAAATGATTAAATAATTTGAATCCTTATAACACTGTGCAACAAATGACAGGGAATACAGGGTCATTGTCCCATTGCTACTGGATGGTGGTGCCAGGGTAATTAATAACTCCCCTCTGGATACAAATGAAGGTACTGGAAAAGGCTTGTCTTTGTAAGTGTACAAATGTGGAAAAACAACCAAAAAAAAGTGTTTATCCACACCTCTGAACTAGAAGCACAGATTTATCAAGCCCTTCTTCCAAGAATGCATTTGCCAGAGAACCATAATGCCCTGAAATTAATAATTATGGATCACAGTTATGGAGGATGACACTAAGCACTGAGTCCTAGACTTATTCATTGCTCCTGCCTCAAACCCCCTTGCTTTTTCCTTTGCTTGACTTTTACTCTCCTGATGTTCATGCACAAAATAAAGAAACCTTACAGTACTTAGCTTCAAACCTCCTAGTCATCCAAGTTTCCCCAAAATTAAGACCTTGAAAACAGCAAGCTCTATCCCTTTCCACTCACCACTAACCATTTTGGGATTTACAGATTTTTTTTTCTTTGTTTTTAAGTAATGCCAAAAGCTCAACCAATATTTAGGGGAGGAGGGGATGTATTCTGGAAGGGAGGTGCTTAAGTTAAGAATTAAGATTTGTGCAGCTTTTTTTGCTCCCAGCTTTGCATACACAATCAGTAGCCAGGAGTTAGTTTATTGACAGAGTTTGAGGCTGATCAGACAAGATGTTTGTGAGATATGGGACTTTGAAAAATGAGGTGCAATTCAGCCTTTGAAATATTCCTCCAACAATTTATCGTGGAGCCATAGCTCAAAACCTGCTTGGCCTAGAAACTTCAGGCTTGTTTTATTCAAGAGTCCTTGGCTAGATTCAGTGCACAGAAATACTTCAGATAAGGTCAAAGTCTTATTTACTACATGCTGCCCCCCAGTTGTGGTGTTTTGATTGTTTGTTTGTTTTTTCCCCTTCCTTGAGCCATCAAACATTCCTTCATTCTGGAAAACGACTGTGAGGCAGGCTCTGGCAGGGTTTTGGCAGGGATTAGTGGCTGAGTGGGGCTGTGGACACAGAAACACCATCACTGCTCAATTATCTCAACGTGCAGAAGATTAATTCTTGCTCCCCAGCTCGTCCCTGGGATCCTCACACACACTGGCACTGGAGTCACTCTCACTGGAGCCTCACAGACAGCATTCTGCAGACAGAGCCATTCTGCAAACTGCCTCAGGAAAATCACTGCTCTCAGAGCCAGCAGACACCAGCATGAGCAGCAGCTCCCACAGCAGAGGGGCCCCTCGGGGCCAGGGCAGGAGATTTCCAGACAAGTCTCACACCATTCTAAGGGAAAGAAAAGGAAAAGCCTTGGATGCAACATGTGTTACCAAGGTTCTCTACACAGCTCAACTCCAGCTTCCAGGAGCATCCCAGATCTGCCCAGCACAAAGGCTGCTGGAGTGAGAGCTTAGAGAGCCTCACTGACTCAGACAAGCTGGTACCTTCAGGCTGGAGGTAGGAAAGCTTTTCAGGATAAACAGAGAGCTCAAACTCAGATTTGTGCTCATACAGTGGGGTAGGTTTCACCCAGAGCAGGAGAGAAAGCTGAGAGTGGAGTTTCTAGAGTTTCATTTTATTCCAGCTGTCATTTAGAAGAACAAAAAGGCAAAGCCTGCAACTGCTGAAAGAATAACTTCATCCCAGGTTTATGGATGTTAACTTAGCTTGCTAAAATCTTCTGCAACAAGAGAGGACTCAGAAATTCTGGAAGTGTTCCTTATGGCATAACATCTCCAGTTAGTATCTCACATTTAGACAGACACATTATCTCAGCTCACCTCTGATGTTGGTGCTGGTTTCTGGCAGGTAAAAGGCACTCAAGCCTCTGGAGTCAGGACAGCAAATGGAGGGGACAACAGCCAGCAGCTCCTTGGTGCCTCAGAGGACACCACCCAGCTTCCCCAGCCACTGCTGTGACTGAAAACCAAGGGATGAGGCACCTCACCCCAGGAAAAGAACCAAAACCTCCTCCCTGACCCTTTTTTTCAGTCCCTGCTTTATCTCTCCCATCAGGGCTCCCCTGCCTGCCTCACCTGCCCCCTGTCTGTGCATGCCTGAGCCAGCATGGGCTGTAAATTGCCATCCATGGCAGATGGATTCAATTGCTTTTGACCTTACAATTTCAATAATCAGGTAGGCTTTTCACCTGTCACCTACCTTGACAAGCAAATTAATGTTGCAGATGGGAAAAAAAACCAGCAAGGAGGAGGGAAAGAGAGTGGAAGGGGTGAGAAATGACAAGCTTTTCCTATCTTGCCCCAGGTGAGTATTGCAAATTGGCAGCAGCAGTGAGGGAGTCACCCAGGGTTGCCATGCAATGATTTGAGTATTAACAAGCATCCCTCATTGTTTTAATCCATAATGGATAATTAACCCCTTGGAGCCAAGGAGTCTGGGAGTGCTCTTGTAAGGGCTGGTGTAAAAGGCAGCATGGCACGCTGCACTGGGAATTCCTGACAGCCCACCATCAAAGGTTTAATCATATGCAATTTATGCCTTTGCAGTTTATTGCATATTGGGGCTTGCTGGAACCTCTCCTGTTATCATGCACCAACATGCAGCAGCTCTGTGTAATCTCCAGTTGAGAGCATTGTCTCACAAGTGCCCTTTCCCCACAGGAAAAAAAAGAGCCAACCAGTAAGGAGGCATTTTGAAAGAGTCTAGACTGTAAATTGTATGGGAGGAGGTGGAGGCTGAGAATGGGAGATATGAATGTAGCTCCTTTAATACAGGAGATGCATAACTTGCTTTAACTCTTGTGGCTGTTCTGGAGCACACAGAGGGATGCCTGAACAGAGAGGTTTGGCTTCTCTAGGCTCTAAAATGCTTCCATTAAATATGTATGTATCAATTCTCCCAGATGCAATTTCTTGATACCAAATATATGCATTGTGGCAGCAAGTAACAACAGAGAAATATTTATTAAGATAGAAACTCTGCAGCAGCAGGCTGTCCAAAGGAAACTGCTGAGACTCAGTTTTTGTGTGGGCAGTGTCAGCTGCAAGGAACTCTGTGCTCCAAGCCAGGACAGAAAAAGCAGCTCCTTTCCTGGCTCCACTGCTGGTTCTGCACAGGTCCATCCATCCCCATGAGCAAGACTGGTGAGTTGAGCCTGGGGAAAGTCACAGTGTCAGCCCAAATTTCTTTGTGTTTGAAGAGATAGATTCCAGCCATCTGGGGACATCTCTCTCAGGATGTTTTTTTGCACTGGTGCTAGTGATGTTCTTTTAAAAGACAGGACAAAAAAAATAGAAATCCAGAGAACTCAGGAGTCAAGATTCTCACAAAATCAGTGAAGTCAAGAAGTTAGGATTTAAATATTGCAGCAAATCTCATTAAGCTCTCAGTCTGGTTAGCAGTGAACAGGGGAAACTGAGATATCTTTAGTTGCAAATCCAGAAGTTAATCACCTAAAGTACTTTATTGGTTCCAAAGAGCCTGCTGAGACACCTGCACCCAAGAGAGCCCTGCCTGGACCCCCACCTGATCCACAGAGAGCAGGCAGATGACAGGGAGGAAAAATGCAGTATTCTGTTACAGATGAGGAACAAGGCAATTAAGTGACTTTATATCACAGGCAATATATATTGAAGTGGCTTTAAATCACAGGCAGTATATAACAGAGATGAGGGATGAATTTAGAGCTCCATAAGTATCATCCAAGATTATTGGCACGAAGCTGGCACTCAGTGCCAGGGAGAAGCACAGGAGAGTCACCCAGGAGTCACAGTGTTAGAAATGATGGACGGCTCCCAGATAACAAATGCAAATGGATCTTCATTGCAAAATGTAGCAGGATGTTTTCCACATTATCACCTTTCAAAGGCAAGGTCTCAGGGCAGGCAGGGATGCTTCCAAACAGAGAGGATTTACTTGTCCTGCAGCAAACACTGAGCAGGGAGTTTGCCTTTGCTGTAGCAGGAATGTCACCCTCAGCCAGGCCTGGCTGTGACACAGGAGCTCCTCCAGCAACGAGAGGCACCTGGAGCACATGGCAGAATGGGTGGTGGTGCCAGGGTAATTAATAACTCCCCTCTGGATACAAATGAAGATACTGGAAAAGGCTTGTCTTTGCAAGTGTACAAATGGGGAAAAACAACCCAAAAGAAGTGTTTATCCACACCTCTGAACTAGAAGCACAGATTTATCAAGCCCTTCTTCCAAGAAAGCATTTGCTAGAGAACCATAATGCCCTGAAATTCATAATTATGGATCACAGTTATGGAGGATGACACTAAGCACTGAGTCCTAGACTTATTCCTTGCCCTGTCTCAAACCCCCTTGCTTTTTCCTTTGCTTGACTTTTGTTCTCCTGATGTTCATGCACAAAATAAAGAAACCTCACAGTATCTGTGGTGGGAAATGTCTTCTCAGGTGGTCACTCAGCTCCTCTTCTTTCCAGTTTGAAGAGGAAAAAAAGAAGTAAAGGTGTTTTGAAATTATGGAAAACCATCACTAGTATTGAATGCTTGCATATAAAAAAAAAAAGTTGCAAAGAATCCAGCCAAAGGGGCCTATTGCTCCATTCCCACTCAGAACCCATCTCCCATGTCCCTCCTGTAGGGCTGTGTGTCTTTAAATCCCGTCTCTGTCCCTGCAGGGCCGGGCTGAGGATGTCTGTCCGTGCTGGCAGGGCATTTCCCCGGCGGGAGGCCATGGATTCTGAATTAATTCATGGCTGCACAAGGCAAACTCTCCTGGCAGGGGAAGCAGAGGTCACAGAGAATCGTTTGCTGCTCTAACCCTGCACGGGGCTGTCACCCTGCAAGGTGGGCTTCCAGCTCACATCCTCCCTTCCCACCCCAGCCCTCCCGGCCGGATTTACACCAAAAGGGAATGAGGCTGAACCACTGGATGCAATCAGGGAACCGCTGGGAAAGGAGAAGCAGCAGCGGGCTGCTGGAGAAGGCTGGGGTGCCATGGGCTCTGCTGGGGCTGGGAGCAAGGCCAGATACTCCTTAGAGGTGATCCGGGGTGTTTTATCCAGTGCAGGTTGGATTGCAGCTCATCCCTGTCCTAGGTGTAGTTAATTACCTCCGCATAGAAACAACCCCACCAACAGAGGAAAAGACAACATCTATGAGCTAAAAGCCCTTATTCTGATTTTTGCAGACTTCTCACACATCCTTTCCCCCCCCTCCCCACTTAGAACAGCTACTGTCAGATCAAAGTTCATAACATCAAAGTTCATACCAGGGCTGTCCACCCAAGAGCTGATCAGGAAGCAATTTGGGCTCTGATTTCTCCATTTTGGGACCCATGTCAACAAACCACTCTTCCCAAGTCATTCCATGTATATCCAAGCCATCCCCCTGTGCTTTGAGAGAGGCCATGATCACTACTGAGGTGCTGAGAGGAAATCAGCCATTAAACTCAGAACATCCTAAAAACCCCATCTCCAGTTTAGAATGAGCAGAGCTGTTGTAATCTCGACTGCTTTGGTTTCCACTGCCAGACACACACACCCAGAAATCAAACATTCCTCTGCACTTCAGAGGAGGGATTGTGACAGAGCAAAAGCAGGTCTGTGGGTGTGTTTCCCTGTCTCCCCTCAAGCCTTTTCTCTTGGCATCTATTAAGAAATCACTGTGCATTATTAAGATATCTCTTAATTAGCATTAACCACATTACGCTCCAATTTTTTCATAGGCAAAACAGATCTCTTTACAGCTGCATAATGTCAATAAATACTCTGTCAGATGAACCTCAACCTCACATATGTTCAGCCTAGAAAGAAGTGTAGCTTGAATTTGGAATGTCCATCATGCAGAAGGAGATCTGATACAGAAACTGTACTTTGCCATCATCTTCTGGCTGCTCCCTGAGAGTGAATGCAATGCACAGAGCAGAGCAGAGCAGAGCACCTCCTAGAAAAGGGTATGGAAGCTATTAAAGTTTAAAATGCAATCATGTGCATGAAAGAGAGGTCATTCCTTCACAATGCTTTGAGTTGAAGGAAAAAAGAAAACAGGAAAGCATCTCAGCTGCTTAAAAGAGGTCAGTGGAAAAGGACTAGAAAATGGGAGAGGTGGGGGACAGATCCCAAAATAACTGAGACTGCAGTGTCCACATGATGCCCAGAACAAGGAGCAGGGCAGCTTGGTCAGGACACTGCCACCCTGGCACATTCCTTACCCTCTCCTGGCCTCAGCTCCCCCACAGAAGCCAGGCCAGGCCAGGCCAGGGTTACACAGGCGTGCACAGGCTTTCTTCATAACCACTCGAATTTCAAAGTGAAAAATGTCAGGTGAGATGCAGCTCCCATGGAAATAACCACCCACTGGTGAGGGCTGAGCTGTCCTTCCCCTGGGCTGAGCTGCCAGCACAGGGCAGGGGTGCACAGGGACAGGGGGACAGAGTGGGGACACCTCTCCCACCTCCCACAGCCTGTCCCACACTGGCCTGGTGGGAGGAAAGGTGAAAATGTGGGAGAGACAGAGCTTAGCCCTGGGGGACAGCACGTGTCCCTCCCCAAAGCTGATGACAGGCAGGGGGGTGGAAGGATGCAATCAAGCTCCCAGCTATTCCACAGGGGAGCAGGTCAGGAGAGGCAGCCTGCTGTGTGAATAAAACCAGGACAAATAATGCCAGAAGTGAGGAATACCTCACCCACTCCCCATTGCTCCCTTCCTCATCCTCCACCTTCACAAAACTTCTCCACAAAGATAAGGATGTTATTTTTTAACAGCAAAACTCCAGAAAACTGGGGAGAAATGGTGAACTGTGCCTCTCCATAAAGCAGCATAAAGATCTACATATATTTTTCATAAAATAATTCGTTCTTAACCCAGATCTTTGTCAAGCTCCAATATTGGTCGAGACCTGTGGAAGCAATAATTTATAAATTACTAACAGCAGCAAACAAACAGCTTTTTCAGCGTCTGCCATTGCTTGTGACAAAAAATACATGCAAAATCCCAGGAATCACAAAGTGTCACCTGAAGAAACGTGCCAGGATGAGTTTCCCCATCCATCAGAGTGACCAGCACCTCTAACCACAGCTCAGAGCAGCAGAAAACAAATGCTTCCAGCAAGCTGCTCTGTATTTGCTCTGGTGACTAACAGCTCGGGGGGGGAAAGATTTGCAAGCAATTTATGAGTGGAAAAAAAAAAGGTAACACTTGAATATTATTCATTACAAATTATTCATGCTCTTTTTCATGCAAGTAGTCTGCCCATTCATCAAAATTTTTGCTCCATCCAGGGCTGGGGAACAAGCTGTTACTCATTTTTATTTTCTTGTATTGCACTCAAGGTATAATATATGAAGAAAGTCATATTCTGCTGGCGCAAAGGACAGGATTACAGAGTGGAAAACTGCAGGCAGCAGAGCCGTGGGGCTGCAGGCAGCAATCCTAGAGAAGGGACAGCAATTTTGGGGGTCTGTTATTAGTGGGGAAAAGCCAGGTTTTGCGTTGCCCCCTTCCTTCCAGCACTGCCTTTGTGGTGGAAAATGTGCAGAATTAGTGGAAAACATGCAGAATTAGTGACAAACATGCAGAATCTGCCATCACCCACAGCCCAGAACTCCAAGGAGCCTCCTTGCCCCCCTCCAGGGCTGAGGGCACAGTGGCTGCCCTGGCCAGCAGCACTCCCTGGGGACACAGGGCAGGGATGTGCTGGGCAGAGCTGGTCCCTGGGTGGCCGGCAGGAGGAAGGAGAGGGAGGCAGGAGGCAGCACATGCACCTGCACAGGGATTGAGTCATTGCATGTGGCAGGTACCAGACGGGCCCTTGCATGCATAATTATTCAATCTGCATTGGTGATAATTGCCTGGGCGAAGCCGGCACGCAGGCGGGCGCTGTCCTGGGCTTGTTAGACTGCTGATAGAAAAGAAAAAAAAAAAGAAGTCAGCCTTGCTTATGCATTCCTGTTTTGTTGTTTTCCCATCTCATTGATTAAAATGTGAGAGTGAATTTAGCCTTAATGAATGTCAAGGGCTCTCTTGCTGGAAGGAAAACCAGTTCAGGCGGCGCTCTGCAAACTTTGGGCAGGGGCTGTGCCAAGGCAGAGTGCCCCAGCTTGCCAGGCTGCCAGCCCCACCAGAGCAGGGCACAGGGGTGGGAATGCTCCTTCCCGTTCATCCTGTGTGCTTGGGCTGCCCATCGAGGGGGAAGCAGCAGGAAAAGCCAAGCCAGGCTGGTGAGGAGGTGCCAGAAATGCCATGACCATCATTCTGCTCCTGGAGCACCCACCCAGCCCAGCCAGAGGCAGCAGCTCCTGCTCTGCCCTGCAGAGTGAAATGTTTACCTCGAGCCCTGCCTTCCTGCAGCAGCTGGAAAGTAGGCTGAAATACAGGAAACATGACATCATTTGCCTTCTCCCAGCACAAGATAGATTAGCTCCTTTGTAAGGGGAAGCAGCGGTGAGAAACGCACACCCCCAGCAGTAAATTCCGCTGTTACAGAGACACATTTATTGGGAGATAACAAAAGAAAGCTGCTTCTGCAGTGACTTTTTGGACAGAAAAGAGAAGACATCTATTTTATTCTTTTGAAGTAGATGCTGTGTAGGAAATGGCTAGCTTTTTACAGCTGGCTGTGTTTTCAGCCATAGCTCTCCCCAAACCTGCTCCTGAAGCTATGTGCTATATGAGTCACTCCATCAAATAAAGAGCAATAATAAGTTATTGTGAGCACCAGGCTTTTAGATTTCTCAGTCTTCTCATCTGAAGAATAAAAATTACCCCCTTCCTGACTTCTTAACTTTGTTGGCCAAACTTTAAAGCTGTGGCTGAAAACCAAGCAAAACTACCAAGTATGCTACTGTAGTGCAACTGGTTTCATGTAGTTCAAAGTCAACATTCCTGGGTTCATTTCCCAGCTCTACCATGGCCTTTTCTTTTCCTTTTTTTTTTTATTAAACCTTCATCAAGTCATTTGATGAGTTTCTCCTCTGAAAACAAGCCTGTCCTGAAGGACACCAGGAGGTGCAGGAATTCATCCGAGCAAATTGCTTTAAATCATTCTTTGCTTGTATAGAAAGCCAAATACATCATGAAATTAGTTGCTTCTTCCTGAAGAAATTAAAATTTAAGGTAAATTTAACCCCCCATGGCTGTCACATCCAGCAATTTTTTTAGGACAGAGTGCAAAGCTGGTCAGACCAGGGCCTTTGACAGGCCAGCCTGGGTTAGTTGGGTTAGTTCTGGGAATATTTCACACATTTTCTGCAATTAGGCTCTTGCCACAGTGATTTCTGCATTTTCCTGTTTCTCATACCAAACTCTCCCTCCCATCACCCAACTCCAACCCTGCAGCTCCTCTCCTCAGAGGCTGGGATGGTTGGGGACAGGATGGGGACAGGATGATGTGTCCCATCAGGGGCTCTGCAGGGAGGACACGCAGTTTTGGCACTGCTTTGGATGCGGGGCAGCCTCGTTTGTCTGCAGCAGCTGATGGAGCTCCAAGCCTTGCACTTCACACCCAAACAGAGAAAGGAAACCACCTCAGTGTGCCTCTGCACACACTGCTAATTCCCACAGAGCTGGGGAGCCTGCCAGGAAGGAGTTTTTTTTCTGAGAGGGCAGATCCTGGCGAGGTCTGATTGCGAGCTGGGAAATGCATTATGCATCTGGTACCTTGGGGAATCCATGGAGAAGGCTGAGAGAGGCTGGCAGTGGGTAGCTATTAAATATATTGCAGCTATTATTACTGTTGAGAAGGCAGGCACCAGAATATCATTGAGGGGGGGCTGAAGGGAAGGAGTGCAAGCAAAATACAGGCATCACATAGGAAATTAAACCCTCTCCAGAAAGTAACTCAGGGAAATGCAAAATGCTGGTGAAAGTAGCTGGAGCAGGCAGTTTTTCTGCAAATGTTTCCACATTGACCCCTCCACCTGCTCCTCAGGCACCATCAGAGCTGCATTTTGCACTCCAGTGGAATAGTTAAACCCAGCAGAAAGGCAGCAAAAGTAAAGGTTATGTGCTCAGTGTGAGATTCCGCAGCCAAAAGAGCTCATTGACTGCAGGGGTGCCTGGGTCAGGGATTTGCTTGTACAGATTTGGTTGGAGCTATTCTGGGAAGGATCTTGGCTTGTTCTCAGTGGCTCTGCTCGTGCAGCCAGGTGTTTTGGGAATAGCTGGCACCACGATACCCTGTGAACTCTGGTTCTCAGAGGTCAGAGCTGCCACGTCCCCGAGGACTCTGCAGGAGGAGGAGGAGGGAGGGGATGGTCTGGGGGCAGGAGCAGGCAAAGTGCAGAGCTCTCATTCATTTCCTGCTTTTGGCAGCATTGCTTCCTCAGAAATAAGAATTAAGGCTATTCTAACTGTTTTAGAATTAAGGACTCCACCCAAAGGCCCAGTGAGGAGGAAAGAGAGATCCCCAGTGAGCCTGAGACTCAGCCCACAGTGCATGTTGCTCTCCTGATTTATTGGAGGCTGAAGCTCACACTCCCATGGGATCCCCAGCAAAGAACAAATGAAATTAAGGCTGCTGCCTGTGGAAATCCGATTTCAAGACAATTAACTGCTGTAAAAGCTTACTGTTCACATCACAGTCCCCAAAACTGCAAAAATCTGCCTTTTATTCCTCAGAGATGCTGCGGCAGTGCATATTTCTGTTAACACAAATAACTCTTTCCACCCATAAATGCCCCTGTAGCTTTCACCCCTCAGCTTTTTCTGTCAGTGTCCTAGATCTGCTACCAGGAAAGCACCCTTATTGTTCCTGCTTGTAAAGATTGTCATAGGAGAGTAGATACTGCATGATCTGAACGCTGTACTGATGGAAGTAAATCAGTGCATTCTCACTTGAAATGTGGTGGCATTCAGGGCTCATGTCAAAATCTGGATCTCTCTGTGCATGGGGCGATGCAGACTTCCAGCAGATAACCCCTATACAAAAGGCAGAAGGAATTGGAATAAAGGTGTGTTGAAAGCACCCCTTTTATTCCATTTCGTTGAAAGAAGAAGAACTTTAGACATGTTCCCACTCCTTTCTTCTAAAGAAATCAATGGGACTATTGTCACCGTTTTCAAAAGAGGCAAGATCAGGCCTTTCACTGAACACACCCAAACAGAAAGGAATACACTTTCCCTTCCCTGGAGCACTGCTGCTGTTTGGCCAGCCTGGCTGCCCTGCAAAGGCAGGTAATGCTGTGCCAGCTGCAGCACGCTGGGACATCACAAAAGCCAATTACACTGAGAAAATTCAGTGGATGGGATTTTCCAGCAGCCAGGCCCAGCTCAGATGGTCAAATCTGTCTGGATGGCAGAGCTGAGGATAAATGTTTGCCACCCACCTCCCTCCTGCTAGGGACAGGCAGGTAGCTGGAGGCTAAGCTCTTCCCATGCTTTTCTCTCTCAGAACTCTACTTCTAGGGAATGCCAAAACAAAGCTGCTTTTATTCCAAACTAGACTGGAAGTTTCCCAGAGGAAATGTCATTTATGCTGAAATGCATGGCAGGCTGCAGTGTGGCCCAGCCCCTGGCAGGGGAAATCCAGTGCTTCCTTGGCTGGAGCAGAGCACAGGGCATCTGTTCTGGCACACACTGGCAATCCTGGACCTGCAGCCTGCTGTTAACTCCATGGCCTTTTGATGAATGAGCCACTGACTTTATCAGGTGCTTCCACAGGACAGTTCTGGGTGCTTCTGCTGGAGCCCCTCAGGGAGGTTCACAGCCCACATCCTGCTGTGGAGAAAGGAAAAACCCCAAAGTGCTCCAGACACAGCTCCCAAGCATGAAGGAGATGCAGCAGCTCTCCATCTCTGAGCTGCAAATGCTCCTGTCCTGTGGAGTGTGGGGTGAGCAGGTGCCTGAGGTGTCCCCCAAGGCTGGGTAGGTGTCTGCAGGCAGAGGATCCTGCTGGGAGCCCTCACACAGCCCCTCCACCCCCCCATTACAATATTCCTGCACATTCAGTCACTGAGGTGTTGTGGAAGCTGCTGCTGAGGGTCTTCTCCATGGAGCAGCCCCATTCTGTGCTAATGGCCCAGCAGAGCACAGCTCAAACCAGCTCTGCACTGATGCCAGCCCCTCCTGACCACCCTGCAGCTCCCCAGTGCCCCCCACCAGCAGCTTTCCCTTCCTCAGCATCCCCAATGTACTCAGCAGCACAAATTAAACATTTTTTCATCAGGCTGGGCTGGCCCTGGGCTCCGTTTGTGGGCAGGGCAGGGCTTGTGAAGGCAGCACCTCCCTGCCTGCAGGGTGTCTGGTGCTGCCTGTGGCTTCTCAAACCACGCGGGGATTTCATCTTCCCTCCAACTTCCTTTGAAAATCCCAGCCCCGAGGTTTCTCTTTCCCTAGCTCGCACAGAGGGAAATTTGGGAGAGGAACTGAGGCAGTCAGATTTACCTCCGCAGAGTTTTAAGGATCCACCTAGTCCCTAGAGCATCCTCCTCTCTGCAGCACGGGGAGGAGTGATGTCCCACGTGGTCCAGCCCTATTCCCCCTTTATCTTTTAATTTCCAGCCCTGCAAACAAGTGCATGTGCCAGGCTGCATGTGAGCAGAGTAATGGGTTCCCTGGCCAGCAGGAAGGTATGACTCAGTAATTGCTTTACACCACAGCACAGAAATCCATCAGCGTCTGCTGTGCCCAATCTCCTCGCAGGAAAGACATCTTTGGATTGCGTTTTTCAAAAGAAGTTTCTGTGTGCTCTGCCACTGTTTGCTATGCAAATTTTGATGTTAATTGCACCAAAATGAGAAACATATTAGTTAAATCAGTGCACTCCTCAGATGGGCATCAGTGAGTGTGTGTGATATTCTGCCAGATGTTATTTTATTACTGCAGTTTAATACCTAACCATCTGCTTCCTTCTTATTTTGTCATGGTTTGTATTCTCCCTGGGACCTCTTTTCTGTTACACTGGCTTTTATCATCTGCTTTATGTATTAGTGTGGCCAGGGCTAAAGGCTGGCAGTATCCAGAGCACAGGATTTGTGCAGAGAAGCAGATGAGCAGCAGATCATTAAAGGAAGAGAATGGAACTGATACTCCAGTTGGATCAAAGAACAAAGTTGATAACAAAAAGATAAAATCAGAGTTGAATGCTCGGGGATTAGCTATAGTGATCCCAGCTGAGACAGAGCATGCAATGCTCTGGCAAACACCTTGCAACTTGCACCACCTTGCAGCTTAAAAAATACCCATAACGTTTTAAAGCCTAGGAGGGATGGACTGGGAAAAAAATGTATTTTATGCACTTATTTGAAATTGCCCTTTTTTGCTCCAGACTGCTCAATGCTGCAAATGCCCAAATATAGACAAAAAGAAGAGCAGGGATTTTAGCTCCATTTCCCCACTGATGGCACCCTGTTACCAGTTTGAGCCCTGGCACCTTGAGGGCACTGAGATGCAGCACAGCAGCTGCACAGCTGCTCACACTGTGCTTGCATGAGGGCAAGTGAGAACAGAAGGCAGTGGAAAATGGAAGAGAAATTACGAAGATGAATGTTTCCATATTTCAGGAGGACAGCACTGCTAACAACAACCAGGAGAGGGAAAAGCCCCATTGAGCACAGAGGTTCTCAGGGGGATGCCCAAACACAATGAACAACAATTGGAATTACAGGAGGATTGCCTTGGACACACACATTCCTACCTGAACTGCTTCAATCCCACTTCATAAACTGAGTTCTTCATTGGCAGAAAAGAATGTAAATGCACCATCTCATAGCCACTCTGCAGAGGTCCTTATCAAACCTCATTTTGGTCAAACAGGGCCATGTTTCACTGCTCAGGATGGTGGCTCTGAATATTTCCCTGATACACTTCAGGATTGTACCACGTATGCCCAGGGAAGGGAAGAGGTTAAGCCAAATAACCACAGGGGTATAAAAGTGAAAGCAGTAGTCAGATGGAAAATCTCATTCTTATTTCTCTTTCAGTTTTTAAGACAACTAGAGAATGTTTATAATTTTTCTCATCATTTACACAGAGATATTTAAAGGGTTTAATGGACTACCAGAATCCAGGAGCCCACCTTTCCCAGGTTCAGTCGAGGTCTTTGAGGCATTTTAACATTCCTGCTCCAGAGAGGAAATGAGATGGTTCAGATAATTCATTTTATGAACACATAAAGCAATATTTTCAATAATTCTGTCTACTTTGCAATTTTATTGTCTAGCACGAGATAATGGATAAAAACAACCTGACCTTTTGTAAGTAAAATTCCACTGTCCACACATAAAATTAACCAGCACTTCAGAGCCTCAAAGCATCATACAAATACTGAGTGTTGGTAATTTTCCAGTGCACTAGAGAGCAAAGAGTGCAGCATTTATGGGAAGCATTGGGAGCACAAGGTATAAATCTCACAGGTTTGGGGACCGTATTACAGCAGGACTGTGTCCTTGCCATGCTATCCCAGTTTGCCCAGTGGTGCTGTAACTGTTGTGAACATTGTCCTGTAAGGCCATAAAACATAACCAGTTGTGTAACAGTAACCCATTTCTGGCTCCCTTTCAGTTAAGAACAAAATTAACTTTCAATTGATTAGGAATTAAAAGCATGGCAGGGAATATAACCCAAATGCACTGCTCGACGGGCAGCAGACCTGAGCACCAGAAGCTCCTGCCTCCAACCTTTAAAGCTATTAACCCTGGCATGAATTTTTATTTAGTGTTAATTAGGGGACTGGCAGCAAAAATCAATTAATTAATTACATCTCAGATCCACTGGAAAGCATAATGGAAATCAAAGAGAGCTGGGTTATTCTGCCTCCATGTAGGAAAGGCTGCTGCACAGCCCTGGGTGATAGCACTCCCTGTTTTTTTAACTGTAAAGAAATAAGTGTTAGAAACAGAATTTTAAAAAAAAAATCTGAGCAAGATCATTTCCCCTAGTTGGAAATGCCAAATTCCTCCTTGACTTGCCCCATCTGTCAAGGGCTCCTGCCTTCAGTTTTGCCCCTGGAGCTCTCTAACCCTGGGGATTTCTTGCACCAGTCCTGCAAATTCCCCCTCCCCCTGCCCGCCTACAGAGCAGCATCCACACCCTGCCCTCAGGTTCAGGCTGTGGGACCGGTGGAGAAGGTCCAGAAGGTCCCCAAGGAGATGTTTCTGCAGGGCTCAGAAGGAGCCACCAGCACTTGTCCCGATCTCCCCAGCCACATCCCTGACAAGAACACACACATTTGGCTATTTCATCTATTTCCACTAAATTATATACGAGCTTTGGGTTTGCTTGGGTTCTGAATGCCCAAGGTACAATTAGCTAACTAACGTGGCTGGCAGTGATTAGCGGGTGCTAATTACAATAGAATTCCTGTCAAATTACACGCTGCATAAGTACAGCCTGACAAACTAGTTCAATTTTTAGGGAAGAGGGGGTGAGTGAGGGGCTGGCAGTGCCGGCAGGCGTCTCCAGCATTAACACACCACCCTGCGCCGTGTTTCAGCCAGCCAGCTCCCACTGAGGGATTTTTATTTGGCCAGGACTATGACATTTGTCCCTTATGGCTTCAAGAGATGAAAACCAAGAGGTGAGCAGGCGTGTGTTATTTGTGGTGGGCACCAAGAGCTGCCCAGAGCGCAGAACTCCTGCTGCGACAGCTTGAAAACCTTGAATTCCATTAGAGGGACGCTTGAGAACAGCTGCTTAACAAGGTCCTGAGTGTCCTAATTGCGAGTGTTGTGATGGAGTCGATGAAGAGGTGGCAGTGCCCCGGCTGTGCCCCCTGCCAGCCCAGGCAGGTGCTGGTGCCAGAGCCCTTTGCTCCGGGAGAGGCTGGCAGAGGGAAGGGCTCCAGGAGCCTCTGCCGACACTGCTCAGCCCATTTATCAGTGCCACCACGCAGAATAAATATTTATAAATGGTGTGTCAGCTCTAATGTGATAAATTATCTCCAGTCATCACGGAGATGGCTCAAGATGTGTTAAGCCGGTTTTAAACATTTGGCTGAGAAAATGTCTGAGAGTGGGGTTGAAGGAGGAGGAACAAGAAAGAATCCCCATATGTGCCAAAAAGAGAGGGAGGAAACATTTACCTGTTTGACTTTGTACCACACTCCTGGCCCCGGGTTTGTGAAGTGCAAGTAACCTGTCGAAGTACATTAAAACTCTCTTGACTTACCCCAGTTTATTGTAAATATTACAGCAAATCCATTGTAAACAGCAGCAAGAGACTTTTGGGAACCCATTAATCAAAATAAACTGCTCTGGAAAATGCCTCTGCTCAGCTTGTTTAACTAGTGCTGCAGCTCCATACTGCATAGCTGATTTCAAAATATACAATTTATTGCCTTGGATGTCTTTGCTCAGAGCTAGAACTAAATTCCTCTGGGTACTTTAACATACAGTTAATCAAAGCACAATGCCACCCCTATCATATTTACAATCTGGCAGGCAATTAGTCAATAATAAATAAAATGCATTGGAAAGACAAATGATATTACTGTGTATGTATCAATGGGCTTATAGGCTCAAAAGATTTATCAGTACCACCGGAGAGAATAAATATTTATAAATGGATGTGTCACTCATAAAGTGATAAACTATCTCCAGTCATCACATGAAGAATGCATATTTTCAAGTTGACATACTTTATTATCTACCTAATCATTTTTCAAAAGGTGTTTTTCAACTTTATTAGCCGTACTTAACAACTGGAGGAACTTATTATCATCATCACTGGATTGAGGTTGTGCAGCAAAGCCCCACTCAGGATTTTCACTGTAGGCTGTACAGAGAGAATAATAAATTCCCTTTCTGTCTCAGCCCCAGACTGCTGAAAGTCCTGAAAACCCTATTTCTCTGAGTAGAACCACTTAAAGATTAAAACCCAAAACCTTCCCCCAAATAAAAATTTCAACATTCACAGTGTTTAAATTTTGGAAGCCACTGACATACAGATACAGGAAACCCATTGGGACTCAAACATTTTGATTAGTTCTACCACAGTTCCCTGCTGGGAGGGAACAGGATTTGAAACATCAGTACAAAAAAATATTTTCCCTACAATTCTTTCCTCACCATCTCCAAAAACAGGAGCCCTGTTTATACCCAGTCCTGACAATCTAAATGAGTGACTTACAGTGTCCAAACTAAGGATATGTTTTAAAACCCACTGATTTTTTGTGTAAATATTTAAATAAGAGTACTTTTTAGGAAAGTAGCTTGTGTTAGCAAGAGTGTGAATGGAGTTGTGTTTGCATAAAATTTAAGCCAATATAACTGCATCCACGCACAGAAACGTCCACAGCAATCACACAGAAAACCAGTCATTCTTTCCTGCTTACATCCCCACCAACAGATCATTAGCTAATGATTAACTCAGCCGTATTTATTTATAGAACTTTGATTTTTCGTCTTATCTTAATATATTTTATTTTATTGACTGAAAAGCCGGAGTGGTTACGTTCTGACTTACCCACACAACTGTTTTAGGGCCATTAATAACCCAATAACGAAGCTATTCTGCAGAAATAAAAAATCCCAGGAGCCTGGTGCTTGCCTGAGCCCAGCCAGACACCTCATGCTGCGGGGCCAGATGTTTGGGTGGCTGCTGCACCTCTGGCTCTCCCTGCCCCGGGGGATGGAGCTGTGCTCGGCTGGCACACGGAAGCTTGTGAGTAAGCAAAGGAAACTGGATATTCTCCACATTTGCAAATCCACATGCCAGTTAGACCTGATAAAATTTTAAATGCTCCCTTGAATGAAGTTTTTTAAATGCTGCTGTTGTTACCCCGCTCGTTTTACATCGGGGCTTGGCAGCGGATGCCATTAGCGAACATTCGGTGTCAACAGTGTCATGATGTTGCTCTCAGAGATGTGTCAAGTACCGTGGCGTGATCTTGTTGCATTTTAAATTAACCACAGCACTGAGGCTGTGCCAATTTCTTGCATTAGATCCAGAATGAAGCCAGCAAACGTGTCAGGTGCACGGAGCGTGTCTCAGGGATAAACAAGCAACAAAGGAAAACTCCTTTCTTCTGCTGCTTTTTTTTCTTTCCAGCACATCTTGTCACACCAATTAATTGTTAGGGGAAAGCCTTTCTGCTGCTCTGCTGTGCTGAGCTGGCTGCCTCTGCAAGGGGAGAGGAGAGGTGGTGGCCAGCCAAGGGCCCCAGAGCCCTGGGAATCCTGTAAGGCAGGGTTTACAGCCTGGGTTTAACTTTCTTCTTCATTATTCTTCACAGAACCTTTGGAGGCAAGACAGGGATTTAGATAAATCACACAGATCTACTTCCCTAGCATAAGAAAAAAAAAAACACCTTTATTTTAGAAGTGTGGTGCCCATGTTAGTTAGCAAATCTGAATAAACGTGCTCTTTTTTTCCTGCTGTAGTCACAGAGTTTCTCTCTGCAAGTCATTTCTCTGTCTAAATCTTCAGTTTCTTGGAAACCACATGACTGATGGTCCTGACTGCTGGAGCTTGAGATAATCTATTGCACTTTAGCTGCAGAGTTGCCCACTCAGCGTTACACAGGGCTCTGGTTTGCACCACTTGTTTTATGAGGTATAATGCCAGCTTTAGATCCTTTCTAGCTGAAACACTGACAATTTTTTTTGTCCTCTATGATTCAGATCGGGGGAAAGAAATGCATTTGTTGAAGTGAGAAATTCTCACGTTAAACCACTTTAACCTTGCTTATTCACATGAGAAGATTTAGGATAGAATCCCTGCAGCGTGGATGCAGAGCCAGGGTTGAGGGAGAGACCTGGCAAAAACCAAGATCACTTTGCCCAGGGTCACCTGGGGCTGGCAGCAGGACTTGTGTGTGACCCAGGGGCTTTGGCAAGTCCAGTCACCTTCAAAACTGTTAAAAAAACCAATTCTGTCCCTGTTTCATAGCATGGTGATGGAGACCATGCCTTCCTAATAGTACTTCTTGCACAACTGGGGTGTCATTACACCATCCACTGGAAAAGCTGCTGGAGCCAGGTCCCCTCAGTCCCAGGGCCCAGCCCAAAGCCCTGCCCAGCTCCTGTGAGTGCAGGGCAGAGCTCACTCCGAGGAAAACCCTGCTGCTTTCACCCTGGGCACAGAGCCAGGCTCCCCACATGGGATGGGCACTGGTGGCAGTGGGGCAGGGGCTGCCAGGGCCACATTCCTCCAGTGAGAGCAAACCCAGCCTTGTTTCATCTGGCTGGGAAGAGGCTCAGTGTCTGTCTGACCCGATGGAGATGTTTCCTAGGGATGAGAATTTTTTTGAGAGCTTGCAATAAAGCAAACTGCTGGAGGCAAAATAACAAAACTGGGAGTATGAGCTCTTCCAGTGGGTCAGCTGAAGCTAATGCCTTGGAAATAGCAATCTTTCATCCAGCTGCATCTCACCAAAACATTTCCAAGACAGATATCGAGCGACCTGCAACAAATCACCCAGGAACTCAGGTTTGGGCTGAAATTGCAAGAAAATCTGAGCACAGGGAATAGTGGCTGAGCTCATACGTGGGAGAGTGGACTTATGCTGTGAAAGGTTATTCTGGTGTTCAGTAACAGGGGGGAAATGATCTTTCAAGTTAGAGATTTCTCAGCTGAGGATGGCTGTTGGATCAGCCTCCACCAAGGCTCAGAAGGACATTTGAAGGAGTTGCCTCCTTGCAGCAGTGTGCCATGCAACTGGCTTTTTATTTCTAGCAGTTGAGCGAAATTGCAAACAGCTGGTGGATTTTCTGAACATTTTAAAACATTTCTTTCAAGGTACGTTATTGCTTCCTTAAAAATAAATACACATGCCACACATTCCTCCTTTTGCAGATGCAGTGAGCCTGTATTCCAAGCACCATCTATTAGCTGTGCTACAAAATCCCTGTGCTGCAGTGCTGGGACTCGATTTTAATTCCATTTTTTTTCCCCTGAAGCCTGGTAGTCCCTCTATACCAGGTGAACAAGTGCATTCATATGTGATAAAGGAGGAGAGGGTGAACACAGAACAGCTGAGTTATTATTGTTCTCTCCCTCCTGGGGCACAGCCCCTCAGCAGAGCATCCCAGCTCAGAGGGGGTTTCTGAAAGGTGACTGGAAAAACCTGATTACTTTATGCATGAGGGATCTGTTTCCCATGCTGCTGTGAGGACTCCCCAGAGGTCCTGAAAGCTAAGGATAGATTGCGAAAACTGCATTCTTGCCCATGGAGGGGGGAACTGATGACTGCTCTGCTCAATTCCCTATAGCAAAGGTCAGGAATAGAAAGGCAAAAATTAAAATCTCAGCTCACAAATTGTCTCCCTGAGTGAATATCTTACCACCAGTTAACACTTCCTGCTGCCTGCCCCCAAATCCTCCCTGTGCCTCCCCACTGAGAACACAAACATCCTCTCCACCCCACAAGGTCATCTCCATCCTCCAAGCCCTGCTCACCCTCCCCTGGGTCTGCACTGGCTCTGGGCTGCATCCTTTGCCTCCAACACTTGCTCTGCAGTGGGAAGCAGATGGAGGTGAGCACAGACAAGGTGAGGGGACCCTCGGAGGAGAAGGGCACAGAGTCAACAGCTCCCAGCTGCTGGGAGCACCGAGCCCAGCGGGGGCTGCAGGGCTGCACTCCCTGCATCCTAACACGGGCTCTAATTGAATTCATGATGGGAGCCACATCCCCACATCATCAGCACCAGACGGTGTTTTGCAGCTGTGGTCGTAACTCAGCTCCATCAGCAGCCTGCAGTGGTGAGGAATGAGCAATAGCAACGGTGTGTCACTTTGTCAAAGGCTCTGCTGCAGGGTGGGAGTAACAGGCAAAGGCAAGAGAAAAGCTGGGGGGGCTTTGATTTTCTTCATTTTAATGGCAGTTTTGGCATAACAGAAGTGGAGACTCTTTTGAATATGAACAGGTTTAAAAAAAAATTTAGCAAATAACAATGAAAGCAAGGTCAGTGCTGTGGATGTACCTATGGGCTGTTACACCAGTGACAGTTCCCAGACTGAGCAGTTCCAGGATTTGTTGCTGTCACAGGGCCATACTGCTCTCACTCTCTCTTGTCTTCCCTCTCCTCCATCCTTTCCTCTGCTCTCAGAAAACAACAACATGCAGCATGAGAGACATGTTGGGAGCCAGGAGTGAGTCCTGACAGTCCATGTGCTTTAGCAGCTGTTGCCTTGGGATAATGAGGTCAATCCTTCACAAAGTGAACTCCATAAAATCACTGCTCTGTCTGGAGTGACACGTAAGGACGTCACAGGAGACCTCCTACAGGCTTGGCACAATGTGTGACACATTCTCACAGATTTCACTTAACTAAGGCCTCACTGAGCTCTCCTGCATCCGTGTGGCCAGGCAAGGACATTCCAGGGGACTTGGGGGGCTGTTCCCCCACTCACAGGGGTGAGCATATGAGGGGCAGGCAGGTGGATGTCCCAGGACCCTTTAGAGGGCAATGACAATGCTTTCACTTTTGCATCACACAGCAACTAAACACTGGCATTAACTGGGCAGTGAATATCTGGTTATTTCCCCTCTTTCCTAGGGTATCAGTCTCCAGAGACCTTCCCTGCACTATGCACATGGGCACACTTGCACACATTCATCTGCCTAAAATAACTCCTGCTCAATCCACACCATTTAAAAAGCCTCACAGGCTTCAGTGGCCAGGAGTCCTTTCTCTCTTTGTCCTACCATAAAACCTTGTTCAGCAAGCCAAAGGACAAAACCCCAGGAATTCCAGCTTGGCTGATCATCCCTCTTTCTTCTCCCTGTCTCAGAAGTGCAGTTGCTTCCAGCAGCTCTGCTGCCTTGCCTTAGGCCAGGGTCTCTTTAGGAGGAAACCACAGTTCCCTTAAATTGAGAGGGGGCAAAACTGAAAAAAATTTGGAGGTTAGGCAGGGCTTAGATCTGAAGCTTCAGTATGAGTCTCTCTAAAGCCTGAGAAAAGGAAATTTCACAGAATGGGTGTTAAAAAAGAAGAAAAATCTGTAATCAGTCTAATTTGATAACCAATTTGTCACAGCCATGCTCTCACCCTTGCTTTTGAAATGAATGTTGTTTGGAGACAAATGTCAGCAAGCCAGGCTGGGGTGTGAAATCCATCACAAGCACAGCCACCAGATGTGTTGGCTTTATGAACTCTGGATTTCCTGAACCTCTTGGTTAAAAAGCATCTGTCTCTGTTACTTGAGATCAGGAGTGGTGAATTCAGCAGCTAACAATCAAGTTGAAGTTGTTTATTGAGAAGTTTCTTATTTCTTCAGAAGTGCCATCGGATGAGGTTATTCATTGTGGAATACATGCTCTATTTAAGCAGTTTGAAACTTTCCAACAGTTATTTGGTTCTCAGACTCTCTACCTGGATGCAAAATGCTCTGATATAGTTATCATTTCAAGGTGTAAATGATCAGTAATGAACCCAAACTTGTCATTTGTTGAAGTCTCACAGCTGAGCTTATGAGACTTACTAATCTCTAGAAGTACACACTTCTGATGCAGACTGTAAAAATATCCATTTGAGGCAAATCCTGGATCCCTAAGCCACACGTGCATTGGAAAAGGCTTGATTTATATGGGTGTGCAGGAAGCATACAGTCTTTGACTTACAAAGAAAGCTGGAAAGAGGAAGCTGCTTCATTTGCAAATTCAGCATTCAAGATGAGGGCAACGTTCTTTTCTCCGGACTTCCCTGCAAAACCATTTTAGCATCATCACTACACTGAATAGGTACCTGTATTTATACAGAACATGCTGGAATTTCTATCATACCAAGGTTTAATTCAGCATTTTAGCTCATGCCACCTCTTGCTCTCAGAGCACACGTGGGAGGTGTCCCTTTGCTCGGGGCTCACAGCCCCAGACAAAAAACTCTGGGCTGAGCAGCTCCCCCAAAGCAACACTGGCAAAGCTGCCCCAAATCCAAGTTCAGTACCAGGTTTGCAAACTTCTCCCCTGTAATATTTGTTACAAGCACACATGTTTACACAAAACTGGCTGGATCCACGTGGGACAGGAATTTAGTTTTTACACACTTTGCTCTCAAATTTCTCTGCTGGGCTCAAGACAAAACAGCTGAACTGCTCATTCATTGTCCCTAATTTACTTCCTTGTATCTGGGACCGAGTGGCACAGGAGGCATCCCCTTCACACCCCCACATTTCGGGGCTAGATGCATTTATTTCTCCCAGTGGAGGACTTGCTCAGCAGCACAACCATCAGTGAATGAGCCCCAGGCACTGCCACAGGTCCCACACAGTGCCCCAGCACAACCCTGACCTTCCCATTTCCCCCTTACCTCCTTCCTGCTCTTGGTGACCATTCCTGCTCCAAAAGGCAAGAAAAGCACGGGGGATGCTGCTCCTTCTCCAGTTTATCTGAGAGCCCAGCAGTTGAGGAGCAACCTCGGTGTGAATTGATGATCAGGCAATAAAGCTGTCTTTAGATAAGTAGAGCAGTTTGCATACGCCTTTGTGCGTGCACCTGCCTGTTCAGCGAGTCATCACTCATTTCACAGCTCATTTCGCTGACTGTGGTCTACAGGTTTTATCTCTTTAATTGGGCAAACAATACACACCTTGTCTCTGCACATAAAGTCCAGTGCTAACGTGCATGTCTCCTACAAGTTGGTGGTTTGGCTCTTTTTCAATCAGCTTTTTTAATCAGTAACGCTGAGCGTTTAAGGTGGAGCGTTCTTTTTGTGACGGTTCCCTGTCTGCAGTGCAAATTATCGAATTTCTCCAAGGGTTTTGATTCTGGCTGAGACCAATCTTAGAGAGCCCACATCGGTGTCTATTGAAGCCCAGGGGAAGAGTCCCTTTGATGTCAAGTGGCTTTGGGATGGACCCAACAGGGCTAAAAAGAAAAGACAAGAAATGTGAATCCCCCTCCCTCCCAAGCAAGGAGTCTAAAGCAGAACAGTGCAGTAGTAGAAATTTATCAGTTACCCTACTTCAGGGAGTTTCTGTGGGAAATGATTGGGTTTTTAAACGCAGAAGCACTCACAGGCTTTAGCATCTCCAGCGAGGCCAGCAGAGGTGGTGCAGTTACAGCCTTGGCCTGGGGAGAAGTTAGCGCAGCTGAAACTGCCCGAGCAGAGCCTGATCCCCCAGCAGCGCACTCGCTCTCCCTCCTGCCACACCTTGCACTGCTCCCTGCTCCCAGTGCTCCCAGTCCCACCCTGCAGGGCACTGGCACGGTCCCTGAGCATCCCGCAGGGGGATGCAGGCACTGCACCATCACCTGCACACGGGCTCGGCACAGCCCAGCTCTGCCCTGGGGTCCTGCCCGAGCTCCCGAGAGCCAGGACGAACACCCAGAGCCGGACGAGGCTCTCCGGGAGAGGATGCGCGCCCATCCCTGCGGCAGTTTGAGCAGCGAGGCCGGAGAGAGCCACTCAAAAACACGCACACCCACACACGCTTTGCAGCATGATTAGTTTTTGGCGAAGACACACGGAATGTAGGGGGGGAAAGTGCTGTCTTTGTTCGAGGATGCAAATGAGCATCTTTTTTAGAAGCTGAGAAAGAGCCCCGACTAACCAAAATTGCGCATTGACTGAAATAAGCCAGGCTGCCTTTCAGATGTAGACTTCAGACAGAAAATGAAACATATCAAAGTGTCTGATTTGACGTGGCTTGCAGCTGCAAGGCAAAGCGACTGTCCCATTTTTTTCCCCTGAGGCAAACACTCAAGATTTTCTTGATCTTATCTTTGTCTTTCTATAAGTCTTTGAAAACCATCTGTAGAGATTCATAAAGGGTATTTGTGTTTTAAGTAAACTGCAGAAGTGATCTATACCGAACAGATGGAAACAAATCAAAAAGCTTAACGGGATGCAGAAAAACAGCAACACTTAGAAAAATACTAGATACGAATGAGTAGGCAGGTTGTCTCCCATTTGTGTTACATTTGGTGTGGCATCTCTTTCCCGGAGCTCTCCCTGCAGCCCGCACAGTGAGCTCTTCTCACTCCTGTCCTCGTTCACAGGCTGCAAAAACACTCCCCCGGCTGCTTTGACTCCTCTGGACAAACATCCCTACGATGGGAATTGTTCAGCTCCTTGGCAGAGCCCTCCTATCCACCCGGAGCCCTGAGTGCAGCTCCCTCACAAATAGATTGCATTTGACAGCAAAGGGTTCTGATTTTTCACGGCTTGCCAAAACATTTCTGCGCAGGGAAGGTGGGGGAGAAAAGTGCTACAAATCAATCTCGGCGTGCTCGGGGATGGTGCGGTTGTTTGTTTGTTCCGGGTGATGTTTTTTTCTGACAGACGATTTCAAAGAAGCACAAGACTGCTTCCTCAGTACCAGCTTTTCATAGAAGACACAATAAGGTGCAAAATGATGTGTCTTACTGGAGTGAGTGGGCGTTAATGGGACTTCCTGAAAGTACTAACAAAACCCACAGAGAAAAAGAGAAAAAAAACACTTAAAAAAATTTTCCCTGGTGTTTCAGCTTCGTGTTTTCTCCTGTCCCCATTAGTCAGAGCCTTGAGTGCCCAGTTTGAGGAGGATGCTGTGACACTGCAGGGGAGCATCAGCCCTGGTTCAGATCAGTCTTTGCAGTGAAGCTGCAAAGCCAGGGATGGGTTTTGCTCAGGGTTACAAGGACTGTTTTTATATCAGCGTAGCTCTGACTTCACAAAATTCCCAGCAGTTTGTTCAGAGAGCCTGGTCCCTGCTAACACAAAGTCTGGACTGTATAATCCCCTCCATAAATTTATCAGCTTCCATCATAAAACCACTCGGACACAGCGTTGCTGCACAGCTGTTTCATAACCTCAACCCTCTGGTGGCAGCAATGCCTGTTTTCTTTCCAGCTTACGTGTATTAATGGCCAGTTTGTACCTTTATTTCCCCTCCTCCTTTTCTTTTCCTTTCTTTACTCACCAGTCCCTAGCAAGCCCAAGGCAAAGGTTAAGGTAAATTCCAGATGGGAGACCCAGGGATGGAGAAGGCTGTTGGAGTGACATCAAAGCACTCCTCCACTTTGTTTCTGTAGGATGTTGCATGATAGAAGTTCAAGACAAATGTGTGTTTCTATTGAGCTACCTAATTTATTACGAAGCCAAGACACAGGTTCTGCCTGAAGCATCTCAGGAGGTGAATGTTTCTATCCTGCAGTCCCACCTGGTCCCCAGGATGGACACTAGGGACAGTCCTGTCCCTTTAGACTGAGACTCTTTGGTTGGGGTCCCCAGACACACAGGACAGGACCAGTTCAAATGAAGGAATGGCAGGATATGCTTGGCCCCACATCAACCTTCCCTCAGTGAGATGAAAGCCCAGCAGTTCTAAACTGTGGGCTGAGCTCAGTGCAGACCCAGATGTGTTCCCACTGCTGTCACAGGGAGTTCATCTTTGACTTTGCTGGAGCTGAGCAGCGCAATGTCAAAAGCATCTGAAAACTGTTCTGCTCTCTATGCCAGGAGGCAGGGCCAGAGCAAATCCTTGGCATTCCTCCTCTCCCTCAGCATGGGGCTCCAGTCCCAGGGCTCCAGAATGAGCAGCTGTGGTGGGAAAGGCCCTTCCATGTCCACCCACCAGCCTCCAGCACAATCACTGTGTGTACTACACACTTTCCCCACCATCTCTCTTAGCCATCGAGGAAGGAAATGAAGCATTCCTACATTTTTCTCTGCCCCTTCCAAAGGGGTCATTGCCTCCTGCTCAGTCATGCCAGCTTCCTTCTCCTGAGGGAGCAGGCCAATACTGACATCCACCCTTGTCCATCAGGCCACATTCATGAGACCATGCATGGATGACCTCTGGGGCACTGTCACCCTGAACATACCCATTTTCATTCATCTGGATCTCAGCCAGCTCCAGGCTCTGCCTCCTGAGCAAAGCACGAGTTATCCCAAATACCAATGGCCCTTTGGTATTTGGATCCCTGTGAGTGCAGATTCCCAGTTCTATCCCTCTACCAGCCTGGAGAGCCTTGCATGCAAAAATAGAGGCAATACTGTGACTGATATTTTTAGAAAGGGAATGCATATGTAAATTATTCCCCTGAAAATGTCTCTGTGCGTCAGCCTCTCCCCTGATTCAGAGAACATCCCTTCTATCTTTTCCTCAAGTACACGCTGCGTACAGAGCAGCTTAACATCTCAGGCAGAGAAGGTTGCTGCAAAAGTGATTCATCTATCACATCCTTCACAGTTTCGGTAAACTGGAACGGTGCGAATATCTCTGCCCCCGGTCTTGGCTGCTCCGGAGCTCCCGATTGCCTCCCATTCACAGCTTCATGCGCACAGCGGAAGGCGAGGAGCGCGCCTGGCTGCCTCACCCCGCTGTCCCCAGCCTCCCACCGTATGCTGCCTGCTGAGGATGCGCTCAGAACCAGACAGGCCCATCTGCCGGGAGCCTCGCAGCCTGAGGATGGGGGTGGCCGGGCGGCCAGGAGCCCTCCCTGCCCTCTGCACGCACCCACCGAGCATCCCACCCGTGATTCCTGCATCCAGAGCATCCCCATCCCCATCCCACCGGCCAGAGCTCAGCCTGCTCCAGGGCTGCCCGGCCCCCGGCAGGAGAGGCATCCCACCCGTGATTCCTGCATCCAGAGCATCCCCATCCCACCGGCCCAGCCCCAGGCAGGCAAGGCATCCCACCCGTGATTCCTGCATGCAGAGCATCCCATCCGCCAAAACTGAGCCTGCTCCAGGGCTGTCCGGCCCCACTCGTGATTCCTGCATCCATTCCATCCCACCGGCCCAGCCCCAGGCATCCCACCCGTGCTCAGCGCTGGCGATAAGGAGCCTCCCAGGAGGAGGAGGAGGCACTCCCAGCCACCAACACACGCAGCTGTGCTTCTCCACCCCCTCACATTCACACCCTCCATCCGTGCAACCCGCCCAAAACTCCTCCAGTCCCAGGGGCTGCTCGGCAGCTCAGGCAGGGCAGGGATTGCACAGAGAACTCACAGTGCCCTGAGCTTTGGGAGGTAAACAGCCCAGTCCCCGACGTTATGTTCCATCACTGTCCAGAAGCTATTAGGAAGCTAATTAAAATGAATAGATCACTTAAGTATTCAGAGTTCATATCCCATTAATTCAACAGCACAAGATACAGAGGAAAAGACAAAGGCTGAAGAAAAGGCCAAGGACGCTACAGCAACGTTCCTCATTGTGGGTTTTTTACCCTCCATTCTTGTAATACAAAAGATAAGTCTGTCTCCTGGCTTATCTAGATACATTTGTAAAGATTAAAAACACACTTCTTTGCCTTTGCATTCTGCCGTAAATGATTAGCCCATGGTATCGTTAAGCAGGCGCTCTGCCAGCCCCAAGGTTCTGATTTAAGGGAAATTCAGAGGGAAACCTGCTGCTGCCTGTGTGGAGCAGCCAGGATGCTGCCACCTCCTTGCCCTTGCTGGCAGATGGGGAGATGGGGCTGCAAATTCCCAATTCCTGCACCAGGAAAAAAGAGCAATTTCCTGCTTACTGGTGTTGTTTGGGAACATGGACACTGGTACCCAGGCAAGGGCATATCTTCCACCTGGAGCAGCCCAGTGACCTCACCTCCCCAAGATTCCAGCTCTGAGGCTGGCTATGAGATGGGAGTAGCAGTTTGCAAAGCCTTGGGCAGGATCCAAGGAGGTGTCCCTGCAGAGAAACCACTGTCCCCAAGCACATCCTGAAAACCCAGCTCAGCAGGAATGAGCAGGCTGCAGAAGAGGAGTCAGATAGCTCAGAGGGTGGGAAATGGGATCACACCTTAAAAAAAGCCACTGAAAAACAGCCATTACACAGCCCTGCAGCCTGTGAGAGCTGGCTGCTGCTCTGCTGCAAGGATCTGTTTGTAATGGTTCAGTGTGAGGCCTTGGAGAAATTCAAGAGTGGCTCTGGTCCCACTCCCACCTCACATTGCCACGTTTATGCTGCTCTTTCACCCTTCATAATCCTTTCTAAAACTGGAATTGCAGGCACCTAAGTCCTCTCTGTCTCCCTGAAAATATTGCTGGGTCAGAGAAATTCAGCTACAGAAGAACAGGTGTGCTTGTACCCCAACAGACTCTACTCACAGTCCTGTGGTTTGGAGCTCTGCAGCTGAAGAAAAACTAACTCAAGGAAAGGCATTTCTTTGTCACATTCCAGACCAGCACGAATTAATGTATTGGCATTAAAAGTCCATGAAAAATGGGGTTAATTACAGAAACTATGACCTTTCTATGCAGCAGCTCAGGCATGGGCTGCTCTCATACATCATCACGTTAGGAAGAGCCACTCACTGACACACAACAGCAAATAATAAATAATAAATAATTAATCCATCAAACTAAATTGAACTTTGTGTAATGTAGTCCCGACAAACCATAGATTAATTTGCCTAATCCATCATCTGTTAATCCTTCATCCCCAAGAAATGCATGTGAGTGCTGCAGCTGTGCCATTCAAGACTATTCCTACAGGCAGGGTGACACAGGTACAGTCTTCCTGAAATCCATCAACTGAGTTTCCCACCTTTAGCAAACACTGCCAGAGCATTGCAGACTTCATGTGTCAAAGGTGGATAACTGGAGCATCACAAGTTCTGGATTTATGAAGCCACAAAAATAACAATCAGAAGTTTATATCATCTGTAACTAAGACAGTTACACTGAGCTTAGTGCATTGTTTGCACTATATAAATAATAAATGCTAATATTCAATGTTAAAGGAAATTGGAGCTGTAATCCATACTGGTAGATCTACACAGTAAAGCTCATTGGATGAAAGCTGGCACATTAGAATAAGGCTTTTGGTAAAAGGAGGAAATGAAGAGGATTTTTACGTTTCAAATGTATTTTATTCTGAGTCTGTTTAGGGTGTTCCAGCTGTGGGAGAGGTAACAGCAGAGCTGGGGAGCTGTACCTGGAGAAGACACAGAAGTGGTGGGTGTGCCCACCTTACTCAGGTACTGGAAATTGGCAATGTATTTCTGTAGCCACCAAATGCAAAATGGTCCCAGAAAAGAACAACCACTGGATTTAAGTGCAACAAAATCTCCCAAACTTTTTGTGGTAATCAGAAGCTTTTGTGTCAAACTCAGTTGAAGTCAGAGGTGCAAACCAGCAGCTAGTACCCAGCTCTGCAGCAGGACACAGGCAGGAAGGCAGGCACCCAGGCAAGTTTGCCACTCAGATCCATCCAACTTCCCAGGTTAGTGGGGAAATTTGGTACAGGATCCTTAAATACTAATTGAACCCAGTAACTTTTTCCCATTTCATACTGAGTAACAAGTTCCACAGCAGGGGAAATACTCACTTATCCAAACCATTACTGGATACCAGAAAGGTGCCTACTCCCACACAGCAGCTGGAAATCTGTGTCTGGTTTTAAACAGAAAGCCAAGAAGCCAGCAATTAAATATTTTCCCCTCCTGTAACAGATTACTCCAAAGTCAAGTTGTTTCCCAGTCTTATTGTCAAATCTAATTAATTTGTTCTTTGCAACATCGCTTACATTTGCTTTAACTGTCAAGTGACACTGAGAAGTGACAGTGCCAAACCTGCCCAGGAGCTGCAGAGGAGCCCTGCAGCCCTTTTGCATTCAGCATTAACCCCTCGTGTCCACACTCAGCTTGTGCATTGTGGCTGCTGGATCCTCACTGAGCAGCTGGGGGAGTGTGCAGGCCTGCAGGGTCCTCCCCTGGCAGGGGGATCAGAAGGATGCCTCTTGTGGCATCAGCACAACAAAAATCTTGAAAAACATCCCAGAGATGGCAGGAGCAGCAAGGACAGCTGCTGACAGGAGGGTCATGATTTGCTGCCTTGCTTGGCAGCAAAGAGCAGCAACTTGCACTGGTCCTGCCCCACTGCAGGAGTCTTCATCCCCAAGCAGAAAATATAGTTTGAGGGGAAAAGATTTCAGAATAGAAAGGGAGGACTGCTGAGTGGGAGACACAACACAAACAACCTTTGCTACACCTCAGGGAGAGAGCACTGCACTCCTAATGAAGTCTCTAGGGTAGAATTACCAAGTATTAACATGCTTGTGTGTAAGAAGTACAGTAGTGGCTGAAAGCTGGAAACCAAGGGTTAATGGAAGAAGCCACAGTCACCTGTGCAAATGCATATTTAATGTTCTCAGAGGACAACTATGCCAACTGCTCAGCAGCCAGGAACTCTTTCTTAAGAGCTACTGTCATAAGCTTCTGATCTAGTTCATAAATAATCATCAAATGAAATGATATATGGATTTGCTGAACTAAAACTTTCTCTGTTCTTCCTCAGCTCCTCTTCTATGTCTGGGAGAGGAGGGGGAAGCAGCAGAGCTGCAGGAGCTGGGGCTGATGTTGCTGTGCACAGGTTGAGATTGTCCCTTGATTTGCCAGGGGCAGTGTAGGCAGCTGAACCTGGCACAGGGACACCCACAGGATGGGCTTGGGGACAATCCCAGGAGCCTCCCTGGGTCCCAATTGCCATGACCATATGTGGGACCTGCACAGCATCCTTCAGGTCCTGGCTTGTGCCAGGCTGGGAAAAGGCAGTGATGGTTAGAGTATTACCCAGACATTAATCTCAAAAATCCCCATCCATTTTCTCCAGTTATCCCTTTACTCAGAAAAGCCAGACTGAACATAAAGTGACACCCAAGTGTTATACAATTAGCACTATATAAATAAATGTCATCACATTTAAATCACAACCTGAGCTGAATTTGAGGTCAGCCCTGCTTTCAGCAGAAGGTTGGACTCGGTGTCCTCTTGAGGGCCCTTGCAAGCTAAATTATTCTTTGATCTGGTGGTTTCTCCTCAACAGAAATTTCCATCTCTTTTAACAGAAGTAACTTACAGCAAGCCACAGGAAAAAGAAAGTTCAATAACAAGTACCACCTGTTTAGAAGCTGTTTTGGATTCAAAGCTTTAGGAGAGGTAAATACATTTAAAAGACAGTGGAGCCTTTGAAAGAGGGCACAGATTGCAATCCTGCAGCACTGCACAAGACAGGCACCCAGCTCCAGTGCTGGCACGACTGCTTTTACACCCATTGCTATTTGATTTTATAATGCTATCCAATTACCTTCCACAGCATAGAGGACAGACTTAAAATATGTCCTGTGTTTTTTTTTTTTTTCTTATTGCTAAAGCCTGAACTTGCTTGTAGTGATTTGCACATTGCGCTCCTCTCCCTGGGAGCACCAGTCAGCTCCCAGCAGTATATTTTTGATCTATTTATAAAACTTGGGGTCAGATGGTTATCGTGGGGCAGAGAGCCCCTCGCTGAGAGCCCCCAAGAACTGCCTGTCCCTCTTGCCAGAGCCAGGGGTGTCCCCAGAGCCCCGCCTGCCCCGCGGAGCTGCCGCAGCCGCTGCGAGGATCAAGCCGCGCTCCTGTCGGGCTTTGATGCTCCCAGGTGGAAGGAGCTTTAGCGGCGCGGTGGAGTGTTGTTTTAACACAAGATTTATCAGCACGGTTAACACAGCGCCGCAGAGCTGCTCTCTGAGCATGGCCTGCATGGCAATGAGCGCTCCGAGCCGCCGCAGGTACGCGCTGGCTCTCACCTTCCAAGGGCTGCACCAGCAGCGGCTCGGCCAGCACCACCTGCGGCTCCCCGAGGAGAGCCCGGCTCCGCTCCGCTCCGCTCGCAGGGAAGGCAGCGAGGCGCAGAGGTCGCGGGCTGGCTTTCTGATGGGCTGGGGAGAGGCAGGATTCAAAAAGAGATTTAAGCATCTTATTTTCACACGGACATTTCTGTAGGGCTTACGTGTTGTACTGCCTGGAGGAGCCTCGCGCTCCAGCGTGCCAGGGTTTTGGTGGGTTAGGATGTATTTTATCCTGAGCTGGGTGATTTTTCAATATCCAACAGGATGAGCTGCTCTGTAAAATAGAGTTATCAAGCAGAAGCTTTGTTGAATTTTAACAGAGACACATCAATGAGTCCACACTGAGATCCCAGGGAGATCAAACAGGAGGCTAGAAAAATTACAGGAGAAAGCATCTGGGATCCTTTGGGGGAAAACTGTCAAAGTATCACAGGAAAATATAAAGCTTGATGCTGTGTCAAGAGGTCATCCAGTTCAGTGTTTATAAACCTTTTAAAAAATCACTTAACTCCTTAATCTAAAAGTCACAGACTACTTTGTGCACATCTGCCTTGCTTGCAAACCTAACCAGTATTTGGACTGATGCCGAAACACGTTTTTTCTTCTCCCGTTTTCTTTTTTAATCTCCTGTATGATTTATTCCTTCCTGTTCGCCTTCTGAGCTCCCACGGGATGTTCTGTGAACACCTGGCCTCACCTTCCAAAGTCACAGGGGCCATCAAAACCATCCACACCAGCCCAAGACAAAATGCTGCTCCCTTCAGCGACCTCCAGGCTCCATCCCACACCTCACCCCATCATCTGAGGTCAGGGCTCCTGTGGTTTCCCTGCACAGGGACATGCTCTGTTACATGCTTTTAAAAACAGAGCATCCCTTCGTGTACCTCTTGTCAAAACATTCCTGGTTTCTTCCAATCAAAGCTGGGATGAATAAGTCTAACAAAAGAAAATGGCTCTTACTGGATTCACAAAGGAAGACTGGTTTGAGATCCAGAGTCATTCCAGAGTCATCCTTGGATCTCTGTGCACAGCACATTTTACAGATCCAGCTGTGCTGCCAAAGAGAAGAGCCAAGCATTTAAAAGAAATACTATGCCTCTAATCCTTGTAGCTCACTGTCCTGCCCAGTTGTGACTGTCTCCTGAGTTACTCTTTGCTGTAGGAAAGGCTTATCAATCCCAGGCAGTGAGACCAGATAGTCTGAGCAGCCTCTGTACAGGATTCTCTTGATCTCACCCAGAGCCAATCCCACCTCTCCCCACTCTTGGTGCAGGACTCTGGGCCCATCCCCATCCACCCCTCAGGACACACAACCTTTGGGATGACACCAAGCAGCTGTTTTCCATATCCATACACAAAACCCCCATCAGGATTCAAAGCCTTTGATACCACAGCAAGCGTGGTTTTGTTTTTATTTTTTTAACATATTTGGGCAGATAGAAGCAAGCATTTCCCACACCTTTCCCACACCTCCTCCCCGGAACAAGCCCAGCCCATCCAGCTCCTTTCCCAACCACAGGAACCGCAACCCTCTGTGGTTTGTGTACGTAACTAATGCGCCGAGGTCTGCTTTTTGTTTAAATAGCTGTGAAAAGCAGAGTGTGTGTTTTACCCAGAGATATATTACACTTGATTAGCCGGGGCGCTGGAGCGCGAATGCTACAACAGGAGACGGGCGTGCTTAACCAGCGGCTGGAGCCCGCGCTCCGGCACGGCGAGGTCAAGGCAAAGATTAACTGTATCTGACTGCCGTGTCAAAACACTCAATTGCAGCATTTATAAACCCACAGAACTTGTTGCCTCGCTCGGCAGAGCAGATTTATTCCCCCTCCGTGCAGCTCCCGCCGAACAAACCGGGGCGGTTGGCGGGGCCAAGTTTGCTTTCGGCTCCTGCCAAAGGGCAGGGAGAGCTGAAAGGTTCAGGTGGAGATGGGAAGCTTTCAATGTGTCTTCAGACAAAAAAAGTGGATCTAGGGGAAAAGGTGGTGATTTTTAAGTTGCTGACCCACAGACAGGTGTATAATTCAGCTCTGTAAGCCGCCTGTCTAAACACAATTTTAATAGAAGAAAAAAAAATCCCATTTCCCTGCTCTTCAACAGGTGTAACACACACATAATAACTTCTGGCTTACACTCAAAAACCTTGTGAAAAAAAAATGTCCTACTTTTCATGCTAGGGATGTTTGGGTTTTATTGCTCTGTAGAGTCCTAGAAATGTGTTTCTGTGCAAAACAAGCTGAAGGTGACCCCTGAAGAGAGGTTCCCAAGGGAGCCCTCCCACTTCACAATCAGCACCTTTTCAGGACACTGTGTTATAAACTCACAGGTAGATTTGGAACAGCACATACAGCTCCTGAAGTGCAAGTCTTGTCCTTTTTACCCCAGTATACATCTCCACTGGAACAGATTGAGTGATGCCCAGTGTGAGCAGACAGCGGGAGCATGTGGCCATTGAGAATCAGAATTTGGACAACTGGGACCACCACTTAAAAAAAAATAAAACAAAAAGACCCTTACCACCTCTTCAGCTTTATGAGATATGTATGACTAAGGAAAAAGCCTTTGCTTCCCTTCTGTTCCCAAATTCAAGAATTTTTCTCTCAGCATCCAGACTCAATTCTACCCAACTTATTGTCACTTCAAATTTTTCCATATCAAACTCAGTGGTCATCATGTGATGTTACTGACAGTTTATTCCTCCCTATTTCATCTGTGGTTTCAGCATCAAGGCCAGGACTGGAAATGTCACCAGCATTTAAAGAAAAAGGTGCCAGACATCCAGGGTCAGTGTCCCAAGAGCACATCTCCTCTTCACCACACACATTGCAGGTACTTTAAGGAGCTGTTGCTCCTCATGCTCTGCAAAGGCAGCAAATTCTCTGTATTTCAAGCCTGTAAGAGCACTTTTGTTTCCAGGGGCAGGACCAGTGCATCCAAGAGATACCAAAACCAGAAGAGCTCATCCTTCAAAGCATCCAAGGTGTTTCTGAGCCTGCAGAAGACACAGACAGGACTTCTCCACTCAAGTCACTGGAATGTTTCTGGGTAGAGACTGTCTGGATAAACCAGATGCCTCAGCACCCTGAGCTATGCTGCAGGGGTGCAGTTTTGTTTTTAAACTGCACTTAGCAGCGTTCTGACTTGCAGGTTTCACTTTTTAATAGTAAACACATTCTGTAGGTGCCAGAGAACATTTCAAAGCGTTTCAGTGGAGTCCTTTTACCTCCACAGCCTGGGGGCACATACACTGAAACAACAGCTGAAATCCAATTACTGAGGAATATTCCCAAGTGCATTTCCATAGGTAATTTGTTAGTCTGTTGGAACATGCAAAGTGATTTTTCTCCACTTCTTGATGCTGTACCATAGGCTCCTAGGCTGAAGATTTCTATCCAAATTGCAAAGTAATTAGCACTGGGAAGGAATCCACATGACCAGGGGAACAACCTGCCAGCACTTCCCAGGACCCAGCCCTCACCTTTGATTTGACAAGAAGTTCATCAGCCCCAGACCCACCACAATCCCTGCTCCCACCCAAGCTCCTCATTGCCCGATTGGTTTGATGCATAAAGACATGAGGAGCCTGAAAGTATTTTTCCTTCAGCATCCTGTTTATTGATTTAGCAAGGAGCTGACACAGATGTGCAGTTCCAGAGACAAGCTGTAATGCAATCCCTTCATCTGCTGTCACTCAAAATCACACGAGCTGGCTGCTGCCATAAGGGGAGGAGTGGCCACCCTGCTCATTTTGGGACTGCCAAACAACCCAGCCAGGAGCTTTGTCCTCATTAGGGAGGCACCCCCAGATTGCCACCAGGTCTGTGCTGGATGTGCCATCACAGCACATCAAAGGCTGTGCCCAGGGAACCTCCACGTGCTGGCTGCACACAGAGACAGCCACGATGTCCTTCCTTCTCCTCACAGCCAAGAAAGGGAGCCATGGCATGAACCTGCTGAAAGGCCACCATTGTGATGGCCCTGCTTGGGGTGCTCTCACACCCTCTTGGGGGTATCCACACCTTCAGCCCAGGGGGAGAACCCCAGCTGGGTCCCTCACAACCACGTTGGTAACACAGGACAGGTTCACAGCACAGGTGGGAGCACCTCATGCACTCCTCTCCCCAGTCAGTATCATCCCCACTGGTGAAATATCACTGGAAAATGGTCTAATTTCAGAAAGAGGAGACAAAAATTAAATAGACAAAGTTTGGGTCAGAGTGACAAGGAACATAATCAGAAAAGAGCATAGATGAACTGCCTGTGAGTTAAAGATAATTCAGGGCAAATTAAAGCATCTGAACTCCTACTGAGAGCCACTGATTTAGAATTATGAAGTTAACTTACAGCAATCATTTTCTATATGAAAGCAATTACGGATGGGTTAAAAGCTCCTGTTATTATGGATTGTGTATGGCTGCCACAGAGGGTTCAGTCTCCCAGGATGAAATTTTAGCCTCCGTGAGAAACTACTACATCCTGTATGCCAAATCTTGTTCACCCATCAGAAAGTCATTGAACATCAGACATTTTATTAACCAATGCAAATGCAGACAGCCAGGGAGAGGTAGATAGGGAACATCCTGCTCGCCAATAAAGCACATACACACAAATCACCATGGTTCACTTCCCAAAATAATCACACAGGCTCAAACACACAGCTGTGATGGATGGCAAATTTCCAAGTCTTAATGCATCAGAAAGCAGAACCGTTGTTTGAAGTGGTCATCTCTTGAGGGGAAGAGAAAAGTCGGGGGAAAAGCTTGTGAGAAACCTGCAAGCACGGGGCCATCCCCAGGAGCAGCCTGGTGGTGGCTGCAGGAAGGTCACCAGCAGTGGTGACAGTGGCCATGTCCATCTGCCACCACCTGGGCAGTGCCTCCAGAGCAGATCCAGCAGCAGATCCCACAGGGCTGCCTCTGTGAGACAAGGGGATGGCAGAGAGCAACAGCCCAGCTCCTTAGCAGGGAAAACGGGGCACTTGAGGTCTGGTGGCACAGCCTAGACCATCCTCATCTCCACTGCCCCCAGAGCTTCAAGGAGCAGCCCCCAGGACAGCTCCCTGCCCCAAACCAACCACAGAGTCACCCAGCAGCAGCTCACAAATGGAGCTGACCAAACCACTTACCAAAACAATCTGTTATCCTGAGCCTCTTCCTTCTCTTCATTCTTAATTGGGCTTTATTTCTTGTTGGGTGTTTTCTGAGCAGTTAAGTGAGTTGACAGACCTTTTGTTTCTGGAATGAAAATGAGATTTTGACTGCAACGCGCATGGCAATGAGCCGGGTGTATGAGGGCATCTCCATCATGTGTCTTTCAGGGATGAGATTCAGAAGAGGGAGGGGGAAAGGGAAATCTTTCCAAGACCTAGTGGGAACCAAAGGCTCCGAGGCGCTGTCAGGAGGTGCAATAGTGTAGATATTTGGATTTCTCCTGCTGCACAGGCTGTGAGAGCAGGAGGGCTGTGAAGTGACAGGAGCAGCCCAGGGGCACTGCAGGCACCGTTCAGCCAGCAGGGCAGGGAAGCATTTGCTCCACAGGGGCCAGCAGGGACTCAGCACAGGGCTCTGATGGTCAGCATGGATCCATCATTGACAGCTAGAATAAATGAAATTTAGCAGCCAAACTCCGAGGGCTCTGATAACAGAGCTGAAGCCAGCAGCGCTGCGCGGGCAGGGAGGGAGCAAGGCTCATGCATAATGCATGAGAGGGAAACCCACGAGGGGCTAAATGCTGCTTGCAGAGAGGTGGAAGGCAAAGATCTCACTGGATTCAATAAAATCCGAGTCCTAATGAGGAGACAGGGCAGCTCACCATCCTCCATTCCATCTTTACTGAGGACACCCCAGATCCTGCTCCTCTGGCTCACCTGAGGGCAAGGGCAGAGATTTTCTGGCAGGAGGGCTGGAAGCCTGGACAGGAATCCTCACAGGCACCTCTGTGGTCTCCTGCTGATTTCATCTGTGCAAGAAAATCTCTGCATTTGCTGCACACAGCCATCAGTACCTGTGGGTGAATGAGATGAGGCTGCTCATGGTTTTCCCAGAAAGTCTATGGCAAAGCACTAGACTCCAGGCACTAAATGAACAATGGACCATCCTCCCTGCAGCTTTTGGGAAACTTTAGCTGCTGGTTCCCTGCATGGGTTCCTGGCTCAAAGGTAAATGTGATAAATAAGTGAAACAAAGCTTTGCATTCCCAGAAATCCCCTGCTGAGGTGGATTTGGAATCTTTATTACCACCTCAAAAGTGCTGTTTAAAGTGGTATCTTTTGGGGGAAAATCCCCAGGCTGGCCATAAAAACTGATAAATGATCACTGGGAAGCAACAAAAGAAGAAACTCAATCTTTTTCCCTTTCTGCTCATCTTTTCTATGCATGTTTTCCATAGCATAGTCAACACAAGAAATGGCACCTATTTAGCACTATTGATCCAGCTTACTTCAGTAACAAACCACATTAAGTTAAAATCAATACCAGCCACTCTTAAACTGATTTAGGAGTGTCCACACAAAGGGGCTCACACCAGTTTAGACAGATTTGCTTTGTAACCAATTTAGTTAAAACATGCAATCGAGGGACTGATCTGTGCTGTGAACAGCTGGGAGGCATTAATTCCTGGGGTTCAAAGGCATCAATTCCCAAGTGTCATCAATGGCTCTCAAGGGACAGGATACAGGAACTGTCACTGACAAACGTCCATCTTTCTTGGCAAAAGATACAGGTCTCCCTCACTCCAAAAGCCAGAGAGATGGGGGAAACCCAAAGAGACCCAAAATAACCTCACAGTTAATTTTATTTCTACAGCTCAAACTTTGCATTAAAATAAATAAATAAAAAAGAGCAAACTGAAGCTGCTGGAGACAAACAGCTCAGAAATCTGTGTTTTATTTCTCCCCCTGGAATATTTACTCCAGGAGACGCGTGCCCTGCAGATCACTGTGCCCACTATCAATCCAGCAGCACTGGACTTTGCAGTCCAGGTTGCAGCAGCAGCCAGGTGCCCAAGGTGAGGGAATGCAGCACAAGGAAGGGTTTGGCTGTGCTGTTCATCCCAGCAGCCTTCTGCTGGTTTAACAGCCCAGGGTCTGTGCAGGAGGGGCTGAGGGGAGCCCTGGGGAGCACAGATTCTATCACACACCATGGCATCACAGGCAGAGCTGAGTCAGGCTGTAAATCTCAACACAACACAGGGGTCTTGCTACAAAGGAGATGAGGCTTTAGTGTTTAGTCAAGTGCAAGCTCAAGGCTCTCCATCAGATGCAATGCCAGGAAAAGGCTCCAATAAAACATTTGGTGTTACCTGTCCTGGCCAAGGGGAGGGAGCCCAGGCCCTATGAGGTCCTGCCACCCCTGTGCCTCAGCACCCAAAAAAGTTGACACATCATAGAGGAATCAGCAAAGACCATCTTAGGCCTCAGCTTCAGAGGGAAGCTACCAAAAGTTTGTTTGGGACTTGGGGATTCTTGGAGCAAACAGCGTTGGGCTGGAACAATTCTGGTTCAGTCATAGCAAAGGAGAGAAGAGGAAATCAGGCTCCTCATCCCATGCTTTTTGCCCACAGTATCATAAAAAATATCACCTAAAGGGCTCTTTTACACCTTGGAGAAAAATGTGTATCAGGGCAGTGTTGTTTGTTTGGTTTAAAGCCTGATCTTTATGTTTCAGTAGTCCCTGGGTTGGTGGTGGTTACAGCCATGGGATGATCTCCAGAGCACCCACACAGTGCTGAGGGAACCTGCAGAGCCCTTCAGGAGCTGCACACCTCCAGTCTCTAAACGCTGTCCATTTATTTCTCCTCCTGCCTCCCTTCTCCCCACTCCCTCCCTGCAGCTGCAGCACCATTTCCCATCCCTGCTCATTACCTCGGGAGATCAGGATCAGCCAACCCACTAAAAGCCTTCCAAAAGGCAGGAAACTGCCACACTTCATTGCTGCTTATCCACCTACAAAATGTGCGTGTTCAGGCATCTTCTCACCTCAGCTGCTTTTAAAGCTGCCACTCAGAAGTGGTTTGGGGCTTCAGTTTCAGGCTGTAACTCTGCTTTGTGATTTTCTGGATACCTGGAAGAGGTTTTGAAATGGTTTTCCCTGCTGTTACCAGGTAATAATTTGTTTCACAGGAAGAGTCAAGAGTTATACTTGTGTTGCTGAATTAAACGCAGAAATGTTTTGGAAATAGAAATAAACCTTTTCAGATTTTGTTATTTATTTTGCTTTGAAGCCTCAGGTGCTAAAAATTAGCCTCCACCACGCCATAAAAATACAAGGAATGGGTCTTTTCCCAGAGTAAATAAATAAGGTGAAGGAAAAAAAATAAAAATCACTGCTGCTGGCTGTAGAGCATTCCTAAAGAGGGACAAATCCTGCTGAGATGCCCTGCCTGGGGTCTTCAGGGGCACTCAGATCCTGGGGCCAAGCAGGGTTTGGTGCTTGCATCCCCAGCTCCAGGGCAGGGGATCCCATCTGTGATATGAGGATATCTCCACATTAACTGCTCCAACCACCACTGAGCACAAAATCCCATCCTCACCCTGGAATCAAACACATCTTGGGAGTAGCCAGGGCCTTTCCCCAGCACTGCACTGAAATCCTTATTTAGCAGACAAAACACAATGCCCCTGACTCCAGAGAGCACAGTTGGAGCTGGCAGGACTGGCATCTGTCAGCAGGCTGAATGCTGCAGCTGAGAGGCAGAGCCAAGGCTCTGTGAGCAGCGATGACAAACGCTGATCAAGGACAGTGACCACGTGCCTGTGATTGCTATCAGGGCTTATTGGCAGGGAGAGGCAGCATGCAGCTCACAAGGCCATTTAAGGCCCTCTCTGATGCACAGGAGGAGAGAAAATCCCTTCTGTAGGTGCTCCATTGTGGGGAAATGTGAATCAAGATGCTTCCTGTGGTGAGCGAGTACTTTCCAAATCATCAGATCCAAAGAGAAAACCTGGACCTTTGTGGGCACAAAGCCCACGTTTGTAGAAGCCTCTGCTGAGGATGCTGAAGAGGATCCTCACTGCCAAATGCATTGGTGGTGGTGAGAGGGTGACATTTGGTCTGGTCTCTCCCTTTTGTGCAGTGCCAAGAGCATTTTGTAACAGGAGGACTTAAAACCCAGTTGCAAAATATGCTGCAAGAGGTGATAAGAAATTAATCTATTTTCACTGTCTTAATCTAATGTGTGTGGCAAGGCTTCTGCCACTCTGCTGGACCCACTCTGAGCTAATCTGGGAGAGCCCAATAAGCTCTGCCCAGGTCACTCTCTATCTGCTTTCCTCAGACCCACAAGAGGAGCTGGAACAGGAAAAATCTGCAGTGCTCCAAAAAACCACCTCCAAGCCCAGCATCTGAACCCCTCACCAGAATTTTTGGTATACACAGCCAGTCCTTAATTCAGTTTGATTCACAGAAAATGCCACAAGCCAAGTTGGTTTTGCATTATTCCAGAGAAAAATGGAAGTATAATGGGGTTTGTGGTTTCAAAGGAGGCGTTAAGTGCCTGGTGACCACATCCTCCCAGTCACTCCTGCCCTTCTTTTCTGATAGGAGTAAAATGCATGTAAACTTCCCTGTGAGACAGCAAGGTCTCACCCAGGGGCTCAGGCTTGCTCAGGATGCTGTGGGGGCTGGAGTTCCCATCACTTTCTTGTCCTCCCCCACTGTGAAGGCTCAGTATTATCAGTGCTCCCCAAGGCAGCCCTCAGGCACAGCCCATGGAACTGCACTCGCCCCTGGCCAGCCAGCCAGGAGGAGTTTGAAGCCAAAGACTGAGAGAAGAAAGGTGGCCAGGTTCAGGCAGACAGAGGGACTTTGTGTCCTGATGTTTGTGTGACTCAGGCTGATGGTGCAGCAGAGGCCACAGGACAGGCAGAGGTTGTGTTTGTGGTCACAAATCCTCCTTCCTACCATCCTGTCCTCTCTCCAAATCGCACTTACTCCTCCAACCTGCTGAACATTCTCAGGGACACAAGAGCTCCCATCTGGCTATAAATCCATGCTGCAGGGGCCAGCAGCCTTGCTCCTCTCCCCACGTGTGTGTGCCAGGCAGGGACACCAAGGAGCCTCTGTTAGTGGAGCTGCCACACTCATGGCTCTGACCCAGGAGGGCTCCAGGGGTGTCTCCCAAACTCTCCCCTGCACGGGGGGCATTCCCAGCCCAGGGAACAGGGACAAGCCCAGGTCACTGCACACCCACAGCAGCCCCTCCTCTCCCCTGGGAGAGAGGCACAGGAGCCACAGTGATCAGCTCGAGGGCACCTGGCTCTGCCTGCAGCACTGCCATTGATTCAGCACACTCAGAGATTAACAAAGTGGCTTTACCACATCCTGGCAATGTGAGGATTTTTTAAAAAAATAAATTAAAAAAATCAGAAAGCCATTAACTAAGGTTTGTTTAATCAGGATTTGCAAAGTGCTAAGAGATACTCAGGCATTGCTAAGTGCAGACTAACATCCCTAATCACCAAGTGTCAAGAGGTACAGAGCTGCCTATAGACATGAAGAGGCACTCAGCCCACAAAAGCCCCCCTGTTCCACTGCTTCTGGAGTATCTCTGTGAGCCAGGGATGGATTTACCAGGAGATGTGATGCCTCCAGATGAATGCACGGGCTTTGAGTGCACCTGGGGTGGGGCTGCAGCTGGGTGACAGCCAACAGGGTCAGGCCACCATGGTGCAGGGGCACCTTTGGGTTCTCAAGCTGCTTTGGCTGCTGAAACAAAGCACTCTGCCCTTGAGACACAGCACCAGGGGCACCAGAGTGTTTCCAGTCACCACACCTCAAGACTAAAACACATCTTCTTTTCCTTACCTTCAAAGCAATAAATGCAAGAGAGGATTTATTGCTTTTTAACAAGTGCCACAGAACATGCATTTCATTAATTTACACGGGAGGTGGGGGGGAGGCAATGCCAGTTCAATAAATTCTCCCAGACTATTGCTTTGAAACAAACAACTCCGCAGATCCAGGCTGTGGATGTCACTGCAGAGGCTTTTATCCAGATGAGCTATGTGTTCAACAGGGTGACTAAAATGCTTCAAGAAAATTAAAAAAAAAGAAGAAACCCAAGGAGGGTGGAGACAACAGAGCCGCTCTCTACAAAAGGCAGCGTATCACTGACACGTTGTTTGAACTCCCAGTGGTGTATTACAAAAATAAAAATAAACCCCCTCTGAACCACAGCTGCATCCTTAGCTCTCACTGCTGTGTTATTTCAGCTCGGAGGGAAAAACGACATTGCTAATGCCTTTTTCTTCTCTCTCTTCCCCCCACCCAGAGAGGAAGAGGTGTTTGTTTTCCTTACAGTGTTTACCATGCTGATGGTGCAGCTCCACTCCCCTCAGAGTGGGGAGAAAGGGAAGAGTGTTTGGAGAGGGCTGGCTTCAGGGTGGGATCCTTCCCATCTGATTTACTGGCGAGGCCAGAGCAAATAAAAGGGATAGTCTTTCCCCCACCCCGAGCACAGCAGGGCTGCAGATGTGAACAGTGAATACAAAATCCCGCCTGAGCCCACAGCATTTCTCTGACAATAGAAAATAAATAGCTCCATATTTGTTTATTTAGTTAACTTCACTTCTGAGGGATTCGTTTTGTGCTACTGAAGAGGAGGAAACGGGGATGAGATGAGGCTGGCTGGGCAGCCCTGCACACCCTGCTGCTGCTGCTGACACCAGTCCTTGCCACAAAGCCTGGTGCTCTCCTGGCTGTGTCACCCCAGGGAAATGCACAGGGATGTGGAGCCAGCTCTTTGCTGAGCTGCCTCAAGGTCACCAAACATCCCAGGAGTGATGTCCCACAATGTGAAGTGCCCCAAGCCCAGGGGCAGGTGATGCTGCTTGGCCAGCCAGGCACTCACAGGGGACCCAAAATGTCCAGGGCTCATCTCAGTTTTGCCCTGTTTGTGACCAAGGGCCACCACAGCAGCTGTACAGGGTCAGCAATTCATACCCAAACTGTCAGGGCAAGGGTGGCTGGGGACAACCTTCCATCAGTTCCCTGGTACCCAGGGGCACCCCAACACTTGTGCTGCTCCCTGCACATCACCACAGCAGTGAGGATACAGGAGCACCTGTACCCCTGGGAAGGGTGGACTGGGCTGGGCTGAAGCCAGGCTGGGACAGGGAGTGTGATGGGAACCTCCACACACCATGAGGGGATTTCCCCTTTCCCAACATAAACAGCTGCACAAGGTCAGAGACTGGCACAAGAGCACTGAGGGAGCAGAGGCAGAAGGATGGAGCAGTGAAACATCAATCAAAGCTGCCCAGTCATTCTGCAACGGAGCCAGGACAAGAAGCATTTTCTGCTGGCACCTCCTGCACTGCTGGTCTCCATTGGACTCTGGCAAAACCACTGGCACTTGAACTGCACAAGCCAGGGGCAGACAAACACCAGTGTGTGCAAATACGTCCTTACCCTGGCCCTCCTGAAGAGCACATCAAACAGGCCTGACACCAGCAGCTCAGGCACACACTGTTCTCAATGGGATTTATCAGGAGCAAACCTTTCCCTTGCACACCTGTTTCTGAGTTCCAAATCAAAGGAATCCTCTTTCCTTAAAAAATAATTCCCAAACAAGCCAAGTAAGCAAACCACAGAGTCCCAGTGAAGCCCCTGCTCCTGAGACAGGGAAGAACAGACAGACCCACCATGCTCCAGGCCCACCTCAGGCTTCTGTCAGGATTAGGGCTCAAGGAGCAGAAATTCACCATCAGGTTCACTGGGTACCTGAGGGTCAGGAGGAGCAGCAGGGCAGCATTGAAGGAGCATCCTGAAAAACCCCTCTCAGAGAGACAACAACCTGCTGGGGAGGAACCTTCCCTCAAAGCCTCCTGGAACACCCACTGGCATTTTAAATGTGTCCTGTGTTCCTCTGGGAGCTGGCTGTGTGTCCTCCAACCCACCTCACCCCATTCCATGGGTTTTTAACACCACTACCAGAAGGTTAACTCAGTGTAGGCACACATGCTCATGGGATTTCCCATCTCCATCCAGGCTCTGTGCCTCTTCCCCCAGGTCTGCAAAGTTCCTGGGCACTGGCAGCCACTGTCCCCTGCCGCCTCTAAAGGCAAATATTGAAGGTAAGGCTTGCAGGTGTTTGTTTAAACAACTGGCAAATACACAACCCTTATCAGAAAGTGTTCTGTTTGATCTGCTTTGCCATCAGATAAGAGTAAAAGCAGAGGGTTTTGTTAAAAAGTGTACAAAATCTTCCCCCCCCAATAATTACTGTTAAAATTTTCTAGTTACAAAAAGAGAGGAATTATTCTTTTAATTTTCTGATGATTTCCAGACTTGTTTTTAAAAATCCTCCCTCAAACACCAACACTTCTGCTGCCTCCACTTTCTGCCGTGCTCGTTGCTGCACCCTCTCAGCACCTCACAAATCTCAATTAACCTCAGTCATCCTGGGAGGTAAAGGCATATTAATAATCCTGTCTCAGATATGGAGAGACCAGAGCTGTTAGCAAATGAGGCCAACACTTCACACCGAGTGCCAAGGACTGACACTGCCTGATTTGGGGAGCAGGGAGGTAGAGCAAGAGCTTCAGGGCTCTGCCCCTTCCCAGCAGCCTGTCCAGAGCACATAGCACAGGGAAGTGGCTCTGGGAGCTGGTGGCAGAGCCAGTTCAACTGGAATTATTCTGCTAATTGCATTTCAGCGCCCTCACTAAAACACTTCTGCTCAACGAGATGCAGCACCAAAACCACTAAATCAGTTTTTCCCAGAGGATTACAAATTTTGAAACCCAAACTGCTGCATTTTAACCCTAAACTCAGCCCCTTTCCCCCCAACTTTCCCCATGCTCTGGTGTGGATCCCATCATCACACCCTCATAACTTCTGCTGCTCTGATCTACTCAGAATCTACAAGATAACAAAGTGCTGTTATCCCAGTTTCACAAGGCAGGAGGGGAGCACAGACAAATTAATTTGGTTAGCTGCTATCACAAGCATCTATGGCACAGCCAGGGGAGGGACGCCCCAAGTTTAGGCTCAGCTTAACATTTGTTCTACAATTCCTCTGAGATATCAGCTGGGATTTGACCTTGTAGCTACTCGAGCAGAGCTAGTGAGCTCCAACACAACCTTCAAAGAGACAATATTACATGGCTGCTTCCTATCTCACATGAAGATAACACTAATATGTTTTTAAATCATGCATTGTAAAGAAGGCAATGAGAGATTCAGGCTACTGGTATTTTCCTGACAAAGTTTTTCTGTCTCTCCACAGCAGCTTTGTCACAGAGTTTAGGGCTCTGGGAATTACAGTTACTCTGCTTTATTCCCCCCCTGACCCTCTCAAAAGGCAATTTCCCAGGTTATAAAGCTACTAAGATGTCACACACATTACCTGACTCCTGTCTTCCTGAGGGCATCAGCCCATGAACACCATGGCAGGCAATCTCCAAATCCTCATCCACGAGCAAGAAACCCTGGTGGGTGGCAGCCTGAGGGTGACATCCTCCAATTCTTGTGGACACACGCCTGAATAAGGCATCACCACACCACAGAGCCTCTTCTTTACCTCCTAGAGACCAGGATAACAGCTTCTTATGCCAGCTCAACCTGGAGTTAACCAGTGCCACTTCCACCAACCACAGCCTCACAACCTTCCTCTCTTCATTTGTTACAAATGAGATACATCCCAGCCAATTAGCTAATAATTAAACCTGACTTCCAGGGCTCAGAAGCTTTTAGGGCACCAGCTCCCAAGCCTAAGCCTCCTCCCAGGCAGTTTCACACAGGTTTGAGCTCAGGATGTATTTCTGTGTCCCAGGGCTCCGGGGGGATTCCTGGCGCAGGGGCTGCGATGTGCCCAGCCCAGCCCCGGTCACTGCTCTCCCTTTATCTCTCCTCGCTGCAATAAACACCAAAGCAAGCACTCAGCGTTCCTGGCCCCTCGCCAAAGTCCCTTCCTCTCTGCAAATAGCCCGGAAGAGGGTTTGTGACACCAGCCTTTGCACTGCCTTTTTTTTCTTTGCTCTGCAGGCGCTCCCCTCTCGCAGGGTGTGAGGTTTCCCTCACCTGCTCACTGGACACGCTACAAGCCTCCTGCCTGCTAAGCTTAGAGATTATCCTGCCAGCCAGGAAACCATGTGGGACTGGTGGCGAGACCCAAAGTGAAAACAAAACTCGAGACAAAAGCACTGAGAGCCTGCAAAACTGCTCAGATTAACAGCAGGCGACAAAGAGGCTTTCACGGGCAGGACAGCAGCACACGCTCTGCCCTCCCTTCTCTGTCACTGCGAAATGAAATTGCTGATCTCAAGTGCCAAGGGGGAAAAAAAGAAAGAACTTGATCCAAAGAGAAAATCTCACCCAAACTAACCTTCAGATGGGGCAGCAGTGGGGAGCTGACAGCAGCCATGAAGAGAAGCTGAGTCCCTGCTCTCCATTCCCCCCCCTGCCCCAGGGATGCTCATTTTTTATTTCCCCCCGCCCTGGAGCAACAAGTGGACCCATCCTGACTTATATTAATTGCTTTTGGAAGAAAACAGGCATTTCCTATCATATTTTCCTCCAGCACTTGGGTGGGACAGCAGCAGGCTGATGATGCTTTGGCAGATGATGTTTTGGCAGCAGCAGGGACCCGGGGAGTTGGTGGGAGCTCAGCCCAGCACTTGCTCAGGGTGGGACGGGAAATTCACTGTGGATGTCGGTCAGCAAGATGTGACTGCCTCGAGTTAAAAGCAGAAGCATTTTAATAAGAGATATGCCTCTGAGTCACGATGCTCCAGGGACCAGTGGTGTACTGTCTTACCCACCAGCCTCAATCAGGCACTTTTTTTTTAAGGTCAGGATCTGGGCTTAAAATTGCTCAGCTGTGAACAGAATAAACACTCGGTCATGTTTGCTCACTCGAGCTAAAGGTGAGTCACCTGTAATAACTTTCAGAGGGAAAATTATATGAGTAATACTTTGAGAACAAGGTATGAAAAACACCGAGAGGGAGCCTTGTGATGTATTTAATAATCACGACCCCTTGCTGAATCATGATCCTCTCAAAGCGCCGTTCCCTCGCGCTCGCCGCCGTTTGATTGCGCGGCTCTGGAGCGTGCTAACCCTAAAACATTCTGCAAATACATTTGTGTCGCTCAGCTCTATCTGTGTTTAGAGAGTGCCTTGGAGAACACATTAAACACTTCAGCTGCTAAAGCGAGTGTCAGCGCCGTCCCAAGAGCCTCTGAAGTAAATGATGTCGTTAAGCACGTCGTGGGAATAGCCGTATTAATCTCCCGTCTCTGAGCAAACCTGCCTTTGCACCACAGCCACGGGGGTCAAAGTGGGGGTGCTGGCACATTTTCAGCAGCTCTCAGCTGCTGGTGCTCCCAGCAGGACGAGCTGTGTGAGGCCTGACCGTGCTGCTGGCTCCTGTGGAGCTGGGAATGGAGGAGCAGGTGGGAGATTCTGGCCAGGGCTCCCCACAGCCAGTGTTTGCCTTGCCACCTGCCAGCATCCCCTCAGCTCCTGCCACACACTGCTCCCAGCCTGGCACAGCAAAGGCACTGGGGCACACCAGCCTGAGGGATGAGCACCCACCCCTCAAGATAGACTTGGATCAGGGGATCAGAGCCAGGGCAGTGCCTACTGCTGGGTTATTCTGTAGGGCCAGGGGTCCTGGCTGCTCCTCCCAGGCAGCTCTCATGGTGTGCCATGATCTGCTCTTGACAGCTGGCCAAGACCCTGGAGAAGCTCAAACATCAGCCTTGAGCTTCCTGGCAGGTTTCAGGTTTGGATTTACAGCACATTAAAGCACCATGGGGGGCTGAGAGAAGGCTGAGCCATGGATGCAGTGGCAGCAGAGCATCTCCAGCCCCAAGGGCAGAGCTGCAGGTGCCCAGAGCACAGAGATGCAGGGCTGAGCTGTGCCTGGCACAGCGAGGTGCTCTGCTCCCAGCCATCAGCTTTGCTGTGCTGTCCTTGCCATGTGCTCCAGGAGGCATTGCTCACGCTGCCGGGCAGCAGCATCCTGACACGGCTCTAATGTAATTTTGCATGTGTTAATTTCATTTCTTGGCTTTGCTCAGGATCAGCTATTATTCTGCTGAGATCGTAACCAGGAACGGGTGAAGCTGGTTCAGAGAAAACAGCCAAGCCCGTGCCTTTCATTTCCCCTCTCCTCCCAACTGCTGTGACCTTTGCCCATTATTAGAACCAAAATTGAAATAAGCCCTTTCTTTCTGAGGCTCTGAAATACTCAGCTCTGAGTCAAATTCATGGAACAAGGGAACTGATTCAGACAGCCACAAGCTATTGTTTCAGTTCCACCTTAAAGCAGTTCCAGCTCTGTCAGCTCTTTTCTTTCCTCCTTTTAAAGCCCAGCTGGGAAAAGCCCCAGTAAGAGGCTGGTTGGCACTGGGGGTGGAGGCACTGGGCTGCTCACAGCTCTTTGCAAAGCTCCCACATCCCTAGAGAGCACCATGGCAAGCAGCAGCACACATCTCCCACGCTGTCCTGCCCAGGCAGGGGTTCCCTGTCACTCAGGGGACAGATCCTGTTCATTGTCACCTTGCTGGGAAACCAGTGCCATGATATGGCAAACGTTGAGTGGGTGGTTCCTGAGGCAGGAGCTGGTTCTTTGGAGAGCCTTGGTTTTATTAAAACCCAAAAAAGCCAGCAGCTGGTACTGTGTCCCTTGGAGAAGGGAAGAAGCCCCACTTGCAGGACTGCTCTGCACAGTCTCACACCCATCTTTAGCCACCAGCATGACAAACCCTGCATCCTGCACAGTTCCTGCATTTCTCCCAATCCCACCCCATTTCTGAGCCACAGGTTTGTACTGGCACAGACCTCACTGTAGCTACACCCATGCTCAGTTCTCTGGAGGAGGTAAGCCAAGCCCCTAGGAGAAAAGGCTATTATGGGATTCTCTGAGTCACCCTGTGCCTTCTCCAGTTGTACTTAAACCTGATACTGATCCATATTGTTGTTGAAAGCAGAAATTAAGCGGACGAACAAGTAACTGGGAAGGAACTTTAAAGACTTCTTCATCAAAGGTGATTTCAAAATATTTTCCAGCTCGGCATCCTTTAGCATAAATACACCACCCAGGTTCCCAGGGGCCTTTGGGGTAAGAAGATCAGTGTGGTAAGGAAGCCTCTTCTCTGCCAAAGTCTGATATTTGAGCAGCTCCTACTTGCAAAATAACACAGGCACCTGTTGTTTGTTTTGGCAATTCTGAAATCACAGTGTTCCCATAAACTCCACACACACAAGGGTTCTGGGGGAGCCCTCTCTCTCTCTCTGTGCTGGAGGAGATAGTGTTATTGAAATAAATAAATCCTCAAGGTTTCTGAATGGTTTAGCCAAGACTGCATGGAAAAATTGCAGTGCAACTGTCAAATAGCTGAGATTTAGGCCCAAAGGCCATGAAAGGTGTCTGTTCTTGTTTCATTGCAATGAAAGCGTGCCAGCCATGACCACAACTGAGCACAGCTCCTGGAAACAGAAGTGCTTCTTCCCCCAGAGGTGGGATTTGCTTTTTTGCCACCCAGTCCAGTGGAAATCTCACAAATAGTGTGGTAAAAGGTAAAATTCAGGTACAAACCAGTATTTAAAATCCCCAAGAGCTGGTGCTGGTGTGTGTGCAGGCATGAAGGTGTGTTGGTGCAGGAGCCCGAGTAGGGACAGGCACAGGGACTCTCAGCAGCACACTAGGGAGGACTGGCCAATGTTTGAAATGAGGCTTTTTGTCCTCTTCCAGAAGAAAAAGCAAGCCTGTGGATGTTAACTGCAGAGCTGTGCCTGAAATAACAACCTGTTACCCAGCCTCTTGCCTGAAACATGTTTGTTTTGCACAGCGTTTATGCAGAAAATTTTTTCAGACACCCGAGACAGTTGTGATTACTCACCTTAATGTTCAGCATTTATCCATATCTATCTCATGGTAGTTAACATAGGCAAGCCAGCCAGGCTTAGCAAATCTTTGCCCTTTCCTACATTATTGATCTGACATTTCCTCTGGAGTATTTCAGCTGAGAATTAAATTAACGCCGTATCTATGGACATTACCTAGTTAAAGCAGACCAGCTGCACAGGCTGGCACACCCTTTGTTCAGTCAATCACCATCTTCCTTTTATTAATTCATGAAAACCTTGTTGTTATTTCTTAAAAGTGGAAGATGCCATTAGCAATGCTAATGAAAACTACCAGGCTCATTATGGCCGGTGCTCTGCAGACAGCCCCGAAAGAGCTCTCTCCATCCTACAGAGACCTCGCTCTGCCCTTCCCAGGCAAGAGGAACGTGCTATTTGCTTCCCCTCAGCTCTTGGGAGAAGGCTTGCCTGCCCATTAACTGTGTGCTGACCACACAAACCAGCTCCCTGCTCCATCTGGGAGTCCCCTGGAATGGTCCCACCTTAGTCCTGGCACCAAGGAGGAGCCAGCACGGGCAGGAACAGCATCATCCCAGTTCTCTCCCTTCTCTTTTTAAGCTCAAGCTACCAGGTTATTTCCACAGTTAAATATTCATTTTCCCTTTTGCTTTTATGTCACACAAACACCATTGAAAGATCAGCAGGAAAAACAAATTACTCAGGAAAGGCTGTTTGGCCTCAGGAAGAGGTGTCCTCAGCATAGACTCAACTGCCTTCCTGGATTTACAGGGCTTTCTTTGGTATTTAATAAAGATTGCTGCTCTGACAATAAAGAGAAACATCTGCTGCCTTGTGTCTGGCCAGCTTTAACAGCCTTTATTTTTCCTTCTTAAGAGAACAGTTTGGATTGATTAAGACTCAAGCAAAGTATTTTATACTTTGATACATCCCCAGCTTGTTGAAATCTTACCTGAAATCTTAAAGAAAACCCAAACAAAGCTACAAAAAAAACCCCCAGTACATGAAATGAAAGTCTGGAGGACATGTGAAGGCCCAGAGACTTCAAAGAAGCACTTTCAAGGCTGAAGACTGGATCTAAAGACTTTTATATTGCTCCAGCCACAAAGAAGGCCTTCAGCTGGGCTCTGCTCAGGCTGGGGCTTCACCTGCACAAAGCTTTGCTGCAGCTGAGGGGGGTCCCAGTTTATACACACATATATAGGAGCCTTGTGAATACCAAACTGGGCAAAATCCCCAGTCTTGGACTCTGTCTGACATTCTACACAGTTGGAGAACAAAGCACCCAAAAGCTTCACCTTGTTGGGTGAGCTGGAGATGTCATGGGAGAACCTGAGGATGCTCTAACGCCTGCAAAAGCGTGTCTTCAGACTGGAACAAGACAAAATTTCAGTTTGAAGAGAGATAGTAAACATACAATAAAGAAAACAACTCTGAGTTGGTGCTTTTTATCACACATAAAGCTCTGAACAGGAATCAGTGCAGACTTGTTGACTCCAAACATAGAATACCTAAACAGAAATACTTCTGCTTCACATATTGCCCTGGGTTATTCCTCCATGGAATACCTAAAAAGAGGTTTCTGCTGTCAGATTCCACTTGCTACTTAAAAACTCTCCTACTTTTCATTTGCCAAAAGGAAAGCTGCTGGAGAGGATGATAAATGTTAATGTTGGTAAATGCCCTGTGCTGGGTGAAGTCGTGGAGCATCCAGGCAGATGATGGCTCTGTAAAAGCACTTCAGAGGAGAGGAGAGCAGGCTGGGGGCTGGCCTGATGCTGGGACATACTCCAGGTTGCTGCTCTGCTCCCCAGCAGGACCAGTCACAGGGTGAGGGGTTAAGCACATGCAGCCTCTGAGCTGCAGCAAGAGGCCTCCCTCACGCTAAAAACTCATCACTTGAACAGCCCAGCTCAGCAAAAAAGCCTCCATTTCAGAGATAGGGAAATGATGTGCTACGGTCCCTTGCACAGCTCAGCTGATGGGCTTTAGGAATAATGTGCCTTGCTTCTGTTATCAAATGTGAAAAAAAAAAATCCTTGCTTCTGTGCACCCAAAGGTTCCATTCGTGTCAAAGTATGGGGTTTATTTTGTGCTGTGGGTAAAACTTGCCCACTGGGGTTTAGGCTGGGGCTACTTCCCCTCCCCCTGTCCACAGGGACCACCCTCACCCAGCTCCCTCTGTATTTTGTTTCTCCTAAGGACTGTCCCTGTGTTAGCAGGGACATTTAATTTGCTCCCTTCTCCTGCAGTTTAATTGCTGAAATTACATTATAGAGCTGGAGAAGGACACAAACCATGCAAACCAAACCCCTGGAAGCATCGTGACACCCAACCACAGCCCACTCTCTTCACAAAGAAGAAATCACATCAGGTCAGCTTCTGCACAGCCAGTTTATTTAGCTAAGACAAGAGAGTTGCTGGAGCAAATAATTGAGGAATAATATGATAAAACACAATAATAGCAATAACTGCCTTTACTGATGGGGCTCTGAATGAGACGTGCTCAGTGTGCTGCACGTGCCCCACGTGCTGTCATTTCCTTGCTCTGAACAGATTTGCTGAAGATTTGAGCCCTAATCTGTGCACTGCAACATTATCTCAGCATTTGTATTTGTGTTGCTGATCTTCTGTGGTCAGACGTGGGCTTTGGCTCCCGCAGGGCTCCCTGACACACTGTGATCCTGTCTGTTCCAAATAACTGCATGCCAGATTTTACATGGGGGAAAAGGTTTCTCAAATGTGGGGTTTTTTTTAATGTTTTTTTTTTTGGTTTTGGTGGTTTTGGTTTTGTTTTTTTTAAAAAGCAACAGATTTTTGGTGTCTGATCCTGATGCTCACCCTGGATTTCAGAACTGCAAAGGCATCCACTGACCTCATCCAGGTGCCCCAAACAAATGACCTGAGCACAGAGCAGATCCTCAGCTGGTGTAAAATCACTGAGAATGCACAGTGCTATTCACACTGCATCCCAAGGCAGGATGTCTCTGAACCACTGTCCCCTGAAAATGCAAGAAGCCGAGTGCAGGCCCCAAACTGTTACCAAATAAGGCTGTTTTTTTAATGTGCTCAAAATGAAACAGTCCATGTCAGGAGCATTATCCTGAGAAGGAAGAGCACCTGCCACTCCTACGGTCACAGTCTCCCTTCTCCTTTATCTTGGGCTTCTGACTCCTTAATCTGTTGTGGAATGTCATTTAATTAAGCATTTTCAGGGTTCACTCTAGGCCGTGGGATTATGCTGTGAGCAGGCAGTGCTGGCCTGAAGTTGCGATAATTAAGGCCACGAAGGACAGCTTGGCACATTGTCTAATCAGGGAGCCAACATAAATATGCCAGAGCTGGTACTAAATATTTTTTCCACTGCAGAAGCATTCAGACTTACTAGATGGGGTTTCCCCCTGATCATGAAGGAATGGAGGAATAAGGAGAAAAAAAAAAAAAAGTGCTTTTCCCAGTTAAATTGAAAAGGAAATAACAGACATTATAAATGTTCTTGACAGAGGAGCTCCTGAAAGGCTTAATTCCAACCTTCCAATGCTATGCTTTTATGAATAAAGGATTAATGAGCACCAGGAAGGGGAGGAGCTGGGCAGTGCAGGACTCTGCTTTCTGCACCCCAGCTCCGAGGCAGACCCAGCCCCTGGGCTGGTGAGCTGCCCTGTGGGGCCAAGCCCACTCCCTGGTGGGAACTGGTGCAGTTGGGCTGACCCGAGGGAGCTGCTGTGGGTCCACCAGGGGAGCTGCCAGTGCCACCTGTGCCCCTGGACACAGAGCAGAGCAGGGCCAGGGCTGGCACCAGCTCCAGTCATTTCTTCACTACGAAGGGAGTCACAGCAAGGGGGGAGCTGGGTCCCACAGCACCCATCAGGCAGCCTGAGGAAGGGGAGAATGAATTAACTCCCAAGACCCAGTTCCCTCAGCTGGTAGCTCTGTGCAATGGCTCACTGCCCAGCAGTGTCTCTGGGAGGCACAGGAGCACTCATGGGTCACAGGAAGCAAAACCACCACCTCCTCCTACACTGAAGGTGCAGAGGTGTTTCTTGTGTTCCTGCCTTCACTCCTCACCTCCAGCTCCAGCTGAGTTGTCCACGCTGCTTCCTGGGCATCACCTCTCCTCCTGTCTCTGTTCTCTCCCTCCCACTCCAGCCCTGTGCTCCACACCATCATTGCCTTGGGCACTTTCAGACAAATGCCTGTGGGAAAAGACACAAGCCCTCAACACAAGAGCACCTGTCAAGTTTCCATTCTGGTGAGACCCAGTGTGCACCCAGCGCTGACACCCATCACCCCCTCCCAGCCTAGAGTTCATGCACAGGCAACACCCTCAAGGCATTTTCCCCTGTTCCCTGCTCCTCTCATGGGATAGGAATTTACACAGCATGATGTTTCTCTTACTGATAATCTTGTCTGCTTTCCCAGTTTGCTTGGGCTTCCTACATGCTGGCAGAGGTTTATTTTATCCTTCAACAGGCTCAAACACAGCAGATGGGTACAACCAGCTCAGCTACCTGCTGGAAAGTCTGTATTATGCTTGTGCTATTATTGCTTACAGAAGTTTCTTTGAAAATTACCAAGTGTGACACAGTTTTGGGTTCGAGGGCTCCTTTTGTTTCTGGTGTTGCCAGACATAAAAAGTTCATATAATGCAACAACAATGTCCAGGGTATTACAAAGGAAAAGGGGGAGAAGATGCATTATTCAGTTTATCCAGTGTGATTATGAGAGAAAGACTGAAAGGCTGGGTTTAAAAACAAAAATAGAGAGACAAATGACAAATAGAAAAGAGCTCTATAGTCCAAGCATAACTTCAAGTAATAGTGTCTGCTGGCTGCCAAACTAAATTTTACAGGACAGGGAGACACTGGCATGCCCAGCACCAAGCACAGACAGGGCTCTGCTCTCTGCTCACAGCTGCCATTCCCACAAAGCCCTGCAGCAGCCAGGTCACTCTCCTCCTTTTAGGTGCACCTGAGCACAGTGCAGAACAGGCTGGAAAGAAGCCCTGCTGTCCCTTTTTGAGTCAGGCAGGCCCCGAGCTGACAGCCAGGGCTGCGCTGCCTCCCCAGCGCCTCCTCATTAGAAGCATCTCCTGAAACATGCTCAGTGTCATTTCCATTTAGCATCAGGTGACAGGCATTTTCTTCTGTAACGTTCACTTTAACTGTGGTATTATTACTTTTACTTGAGTGCTTTGATTTAAGCCACGGGAGATGTCACAAATTAGTGTTTACAAAACTTAACACGAGGGGGCTGTCAGTACTTGCTTGAAGACAAGGATTTAGATGGCTGAGACCCCATTGAGGAGGTAGCAGACTAATTGCAGGAGTCAGGGTACAGAAGAATTCTAGACCTAGGTGTCACCTCAAGGAGAAGTGAAATTAATGATGCTCAGAGTGTAGCTCGGTGAAATGAAACGCCCTCCCCCGCTTTTGCTGTTTTTTGTTGTTGCTTTGGTTTTTTACACAGTGCAAAAAGGAGTTAAAAGAACAGAGTGACAGAGCCCAGCTCACCTTGGCAGCTGCTCTATCTGCTTACAGCATCCTGACACTGCCCATGAGATACTTGAACACACTCAAACAGTGAGCACCTCTCTGCCAGCCTTACTCATAAACCAGCACCAGAGTTACGAGCTGCAAGAGAACAGGTTCCAAGAGGGCTTGAATAAATAAATTGCCTCGTGATTCAAGGAGCATATACAAATTCTTCTGTGATCCAAGATTTCAGTGATACTATCTGTGAGCTGGGAGACTTTGTTTTCCAGCAGTTAGCTATCCAAGTGGAAGGAATCTATTTTGCATTTGAGAAAGTCTGAAAAACACACGTAATTGCTCTGACTAATAAACAGTCAGGAGACATGCAAATTGTAAAAGTGTGATATTTAAAATCCTTCAAGTATAGAAGGCATCAGTGTGCAGAGGAATGCAGAGTATCCCTTAGAAACACAGCTCTCCTAAGAGGCCCTTCAGCAAGGCAAGGTATTCCCATGTTCACTGTTAATGAACAACAACCTGCCACTAAACACACACCAGCACTAATGAGGAGTTCAATACAAGTGCAGCTCCTTTGTGAGATGCACACACCACCTCAGAGCCACCAAAGTGGCCCAAGGTGCCATCAGACACCTCCTTCTCCAGCCTTTCATCATGATTCATTGCACTGCTCACTGCAAATCACAAGCTACAAAATTGCATTATCAGTACAGCTCTTTTTAATCAATTCAAGGTACTGATGTTTAAATATCTCCCACACTGAAAAGCAATTGCTGTTTAAACCCAATTTTTTTTTTAAGAAATCATTATAACATTCTCATAATTGCTTATCTCTCAGAGGAAGATAACGCAGACACAGCTGCTATTTCAAAGGCCATTTTATACATGTAACTCAAACAGTCACATCTGAAATACAGCAGAGATTCTCTCTAATTCAGGAACCTATTTATTGCTGACTGCATTGTGTGACGGGGCTGTGGCCTTAATTACACTCACACCAGAGGTATTTATACACTGTGATTTGCCCAAGGACTTGTTCCTCTGCTGGGCCACCCTTCAGCAAAACATTTCAAGAGATGCTGGAGATCACACTCCAGTGATTTACTGAGCATCTCTACACTGGCTTTAGGGAGCTGTTTTCCTGGAGATGATGCTCCCTTTGCCTCCTCCAGCAGCCACCTCTGCCCAGTGTGGGTGGGTGGGTTCAAACCTCGGCATCACCCCCACGCTCACCCCCGGAGCCCCAGGCCTGCCTCTCTAATAGAAAACCTCAGGAAAATATCTGTGTGGTAGAGTAGGTCACATAATGCTGCTGGGGTCAACAGCCATCTCTATCTGTCTGGATTTTAAAGAGGAAATATGATCTTGCCTTGGAAATTGAGTATCTCCCTCGTCCACAGGTGAGCGAGCGCTTCCTCCTGCCTGGAAAATGGAATATTGCTGCTTGCCCACCCAGCACAACAGACACACCCAGCCAGGCTGTGTCACTGGGGCTGCTCAAATGCCAGTGGCCAGGGCCAGGACAGCACCCACAGATAAATACACCAGCTCTTATTATCAATGGGATATCAGGGCTCCCCCCAAGAGCTCCCCTCCCACACTGCTCTCCCCCTTTTTGCTGCTTTCCTCACCCTTTCCCCCTCTCAGCCCAGCAGGGAGGGGGTGATCTCCCAGGACACTGCACCCCTGCATGCAGCAGTGTCCCCAGACAGGTGCCCACAGCACATTCCCACTCCCACCCCCCCAGGGAGCAGATGAATCCCATATCAGCACCCTCTGACACGGTGCCTGCTCTAGCAAATACAATCAGAGGCTCTGGGAGACAGCAATTCACATTTCAATCAGTGATTAGAGACCCCAGGAGCCTTCCAGGAGCCAAGATTTCCCACCAGTTCACAAGTAATTCATTGCCCTGCTGGGGCCTGAGATACAGATCTGCAGCTCCACAGAACACCTTCCTCCAGGGGCTGACCCCATCACCAAACCCTTTCTCCCATCCCCTCCTGCAAGGAACAGAACTAAACCCAGTGCCCAAGCACCAGGACTGGGAAGCCCCAAAACATGATGGCCCAGCAGGATCATCCATCTTCCATGCAGTACAGGCCTTAGGGCTTCCAAAAATTGATGACAGTGGAAAACCAGAGACATTTCCTAGGAAAATACACATCCTGATATTCCTATTGCTAGCACTGAAGGAGCCACTGGTGCTTGTGTTGTTCCAACAGTTAATTATCTTCACTTTTAAAAATGTGCATCCTTTTTCCCCTGACAGAAAACTATGCCAACAAATTAGTCAAGCTAATCAGTGCCCTGACTCGCTACCTAACATCTAAGAACAGGAGAAAGAGATGAGATAAAATACATGGGTAATACAGGTTCTAGAAAACTACAGATAAAAATACCCTGGAAACTAGGTTAAATTACCAGGAAGATAAAACACATTAGAAAACAGGAGGATATGAATCAATAATTTACATTTCAGAACAGTTACTCAGACATTTACAGGAGCTTTCAAACACCTGTCTCCCTCATCTGTCTCCAAATGTTGACCCTGACAATGATCCCCAGCAATTTCCTCAGAACTGAACTGATTTTCACAACCTCTTGCCATTTTGCTAGACAGGAACATTCACAGGCAAGTGAATGGAAAGGGAGAAAATATTTGGGGCGTAGGAGGGGATCCAGAACCTCTCTTGATTGCAATTGTTGCCACCAACACAGTGTAGGTGATTTCCCACCACTTATAATTTAAACAAATGAATGCAGTTCTGCTGCTAAACATTGTGTTTAAGGACCCAGAGCCCCTGATGGTGTTAACACAGCTGGACTGCCAGCTCAGAAATGTCAGCTTTCCTCCCCACACTGCAGAATCTCCACTGTTAATTTTGACATCTGGTTTTTAGTGAGATGCATTTCTTGCAGAGCAAATGCACACTGACAAATCCGGGGCCCCTCTGTGTATTTTGGTAAATTGCAATCCATTATGAATATATATCTTGCTGTAATGAAATGTTAGCTTTGCAGTTGCAAGGCAAGCTGTCCAAGGATCTGGTGGGAACATTTAATAACAATAATATTTTGCTACCTCATTTAAGTATTCCTAATGCACTCGCCCGGATGAGTTTTTCCCCCGATATATTAACAGCTTAATAGCACACAGGTGAAAGCAACGAGGTGATATTGAGATAAAAAACTGCCCTGGCAGCTTGGAGCCTCTCTGCAGAGGAAGCAGAGCATTGACATGTCTGCAGCAGCTCCCACTGGGATCTGGCTGACAGCAAACATCATGGATCAAGACAGTCCTGCCACGATGCACAGCTCAATTACTGCACACTGCTGGCCCCCAGTGTGCTGGGAGGGCCTGGCCACGTGTCCCAGGGCTCTGGGGGTGGTGATGGGTGCCCTGAGCACGGCCCCCACGGGGAAGGAAGTGAGGCTGGTGCAAAGCCTTTCCTGCACCTGCTTGCCAGCACTGCGAAGAAGGAGTCCTTGCTCTTTCTGGTGATAAACTATTTGTTTTTCTCCATTCAGTCCGGAATATTCTGAACACAAAATTAGATCCTAATTAAAAATTGCATCTGTCCTAGAGGGGAATGGATGAGGGCATAGCCAGGGATGCCAGGGAAGCACTGCACACCCAGGGCAGCCTGAGTGCTCGCTGGGGCTCGGGTCTGTGCCTTCAAATGCTGCTCCTGAGAGCTGCTGCAGCAGCAGCTGGCACACTGCTGCAGCCATGGCAGGCAAAACACTCCAGGCTGCATTTAGGCCTGACCTATACCGAGATCCATTTGCTTCAGCTGGCTCAGTTTGACTTGGCCCTGGCTGTGCATCCCAGTAAATCACCTCCTGTCAACAGCACCACCTTCCAAAGGACTCCACGTCAGCCTGGTGGCACACTGGCTCCCTGCACTCCAGAGGGGCTGGCTGCCTTCTGCTGACCCAGACGTTACCTGGTGACAGGAATGCTCAGCAATGCTTTGTCTTACAAGATCACATTGCTGCAGCACGGCCTCCAGCAAACAGAGTCAGCAGAGCTGCCCTGCCCGGCTGGGAATGTGCTCCCTGCCCAGAGAGGCAGCACTCCCAGGCTGTGGGTGCCCAAAATCCTGGTGACCACGCTGACCTCAGGCTCTGCCAGCACCTGCAGGAGCTGGTCAAGAGCATGAGGCTGTGGCTGTTCAGAGCCAGAGGAGAGGTGATAAAACCCAGCATTGAGACAGACACACGAACCCAGGTGCTTCAAACCCTGCAGTCAGGCAGTGCTGGTCTCAGATCTGCACTCACAAGGGGCCAGGGAGAGGAGAACAGACCCAGGCAGCACCCTGGGAAGTCCAGCTCATCAGCTGTTCAATGTTAGAAGGTTTCTGAGCAAAGCAAAAAGCAATCATCCCCATGGCAGAGCCAGCTCACAGCAGCAGGATGGAGACTTGGCCACCCCCTGAACCTGGCAACACGTCTTTCTGCTGTACTGAAAAGTTAGTTAATTTAGCCCAAAGCTTCAGGAATATCTGACTCTACCTGATATTAAGGATTCTGTCAGAAATAGATTAAAAAGGAGGCAGCAGTTGAGTAAATCATGGCAAGTTATGACAAAAAAATAAAACTACAGTGAGGCCTAGACACCAGAAAAACAGACTAGAGATATTTAGACACAAGCTCAATTTGTAATCTCTTTAATCTTGCAAGAATTGCTCTCTGTCTTAAATTATATAAAATAAAAATAAACTACAGCATCTAGAAAGAAAACCTCAAGAAATCATTAAAATTTCTGATGCTGTTTATAATCAAGAAAAATTAATATAAGGTGGCAGGGGGAAGGCAGCTCAGCAGCACAGGTACTACAATTCCTGGGGATTTATGAGCAGCCTTGGTGTGGGGAGAGGGGAGTTTTCCCAAAGCTCTGGATGCAGACTGGATACAGCAGGCACCCAGAGCTTTATACAACAGGCAACAAAGAGAATCACAGCTTCTCATTTCTCCTAAATTGCTCACCACGTCTTGCTCCAGCACATAAAATTTGGAATGCTATCCAACATACATCAAGACTCCAGACAGTAAAATCTAGAAGGAATTAGGACCTGTGCTTTTTCATCTCAAATCAGTACCTCATCCAGCTACTGGAACAGTCCTGATCCCAGTTAAAAAACAGTTTGCACCATCTGCTATTACTGTCAAATTTATTATTATACTCCTTGGCTGTATTTTGTTTTAAAGTGCTGCTTGATAGGAGGGAAGCAAAGCTCAGAGTGGAAAGACTTAACTGACATCAGGGATCTGGATCAGGCCCCGAGTGAGTGGAAGGGAATTAATATTAATTCCTAACTTTCCTATTTGAGCATGACGTGCCCCCAGGCTTGCTGCTTGTCTTAGCAGAATCACTATCTCCTGTTTAGGCATGACAATATTTGTCAAGTGTAATGCTCATTAGTGTGCTGTGTGGTCAGGCCAGCAGTGTATAACCACTGGGGAAGATCAGGTGGGGACTAAAGGTCTGTGCTTTGTGGTCAATTACAGCCATCAGCATTAATGATGTCACCATGGAGAGCCACACGGGGAAGAGAGAGAGGGAAGTGCTTTCCCAAGGCTGGTCTTGACAACACAGCTTGGCTACAAGGAGCTGGCAATGAAAAATGTAGTGTGCACCTCCAGCCCCTGCCTAACCCTCTCAGTGATTTATTTCAAGAATAGTCTAGTGGCTTCTTTTTTTTTTTTTAATACCTGAATAAAAGACAGGCTTTCTAACCTGAAGTGCATTCTCTTGTATTCTTCAGGATTCACACTGTTGATGATACTTCAACCTGATGTCTAATCAAAGAGAGAAAAAGCAGCACAGCAGCTGAAGGAAGCTTCCTATCTATGCCTTTGTTTTGAACTCTACAGTTCCCCCCTCCTGCAAAACCCTGGGATTTCCCAGCAATCCCTGACATTTTGACTCTATGTCCTTGGAGAAAGTTCTTGTCCCAGTTCCTATGCAAACTGGGAAAAACCAATAGTATTTATTCCCCCTCTGCTCTTGAAAAATTGTGTCTTTTTTTCTGATTTTGATAATTGTTAAAATGGGGCTTTAGGTTTGCAACCTCTTAAAAAGAAAAGGATTAAAAAATCCACTTTAAATCTTACAAAAAAGCAGGAAGATGCAGCAATACTTAAAAATACTCACTAAGGGAAAACTAATGATATGGATAATCATCTTCAACTGGCAACATCCCAGCTACTACCACAGGAGAAGGGCCACTCAACAGGCCTGTGCTGCCAACCCATTGCAGGGCAGTGCTCCAGTGGCAGCACCATCAATGAAAGCAGAAATAGCTCGAGCTTTTGCAATCCTTACCCAGATCCCCACTGGAGCACTGTAAACATAAACCAGTATGGGACAGCAAGAGCAGGTCCTGAAAGCCCAGGGAAATTTGCCATATGCAGAACAGACTAGGTAAGCATGGGTATTCCAAATGAAAAAAAATTAACCCAAAAATGCACGGTCCAGCCCTTCCCGAAGCAGGAAATTACTTAAGCTCAATTTTAAGCAGGACTTAAAACCATGTATTTAAGTTTAGGGCAGGTTGAATGCCTTGCTGAAGGAGGAGTGCTTTGATCAGAGTCATCATTTGTTTAACCTATGACCATTCATTTCAATTTAATTGGCATCCATCATCCTCACCAATGCAGTGTAACAGAGCACTAATATGGGGGGCCTGGCCATATTCCATTCATTTAATTGCATTTGTCAGCCTAAACAGAACCCTCCATGTAGGGTTATTTATGTACTTGTCCACGGAGCAGACTGCACAGCAAACCAGCATTCAATATTTGATGCGTTCTCTAAGAAAGAAAACCACATTTTCTGTAAGTGAGGTGCAGCTCAGCCAGTAATTCAAACCCTCAGCATCCATGAAATCCTGCAATCCATTTATGCCTGCTTTGTAGAGCTGACGTTTGCTTGGTGGTCTAAAGCCTTTTATTTTTCTCTTTTCCTTTCCAGCATGTGCTCTTGTACTTACCAGGGCACTTACAGTATTATTTAGGTTGCTGCCTGCGATATTTTCAAGCTACTAGAAGACAGTTTCTTAGACATTTTCATAATGTTTTGAAATGCTGATGAGGATTTAGCATTAAAATTAATGGCAGCCAGCCGTGGTCTTTCAGATGTGAAAGACTGTGCAGTATTTTCTGGGAAAAAAAGGGGGAGCAGTGGGGAGAAGAATGGAGATATAAATAGCCAGTCTTGCTTTTCTCTAGGCAGGATCCTTTTAATCATGTAAAATAGATTTTAAAGATTAAAGACTCTGGGCTCCTTTCTGCCTTTGCTCATGTCTCGTATCACCAATTTTTTTGTATGTAATTTGAATGAAAAAGGACACACATGGTGTTTTCATTTGCATTACCCCAAACTGGAATTTCCTCTTGAAGAACTTGGCCCCTACCTCCTTTGCAGCAAGGAGGAAACCACTGTACCTGTGTGGAACAACACAAAACAGGAAGAAAAAACCCAAAAAACCAATTCCAAATCATTACCCTACTACTTCTTGGACCTGGAATTTCAGTTTCCTGAGATTTCATTTGGAGCTATGTTTTATGGGCTGAAAAGGAGACAGAAGAAATACTGGTCCAGCAGCTGTATCTGTAGATGTGTGAGGTGCAGCCTCAGATTCCATCCAAACACCATAAAATTGCCCATAGAAAACCTGCACTAATTGGAACAGGGGCATCAGCTCTGGGAAAAATGACAGATCTCTGTCCTGGTCAGAAAGTTCAGAGGTACCAGGGGTGCTCTGCAAGAGCTGCCAAAGGTGGAGGGCAGAGAGGAAAGGCCCAACTCCACAGAGGAACAGTGAACAAAAGTTCTCCTGCAGGACCGCACAGTCTGGCAGGGAGCCAGAGGAGATGCTGGGAGGAGAGAGTAGATGAAAGTACTGCAAATCTGGGGCAGAACAGCCTGACCATGGCCATGGACAGTCTGCTGACAGAGCTGGAACCAAGAGACTTCCTTCTTCTGCCCTGTTTTGCCACATCACTCCCTCTCACCAAGACACTCAATGCAACAGGGCTTGCATCTCAGCACAGGCCAGTCTTTATTCTTATATCTACTTTTCCAAAGCAGGTTACAATCAATTCCTCTTAGACATTGGCCAGAGCATCCTTCCTCCACCTTACACTCCTCAGGCTTGCAGCTACAGTCCCACTCAGTCTCCAGCTGCAACTCTCCTGGAGAAGGAAGTCCCTCATCTCCTCCAAGATTCTGAGGCCAACAAAAATCAATGCTGGAATATATTGGTTTTATTATCTGTACCTAGTTGTACTTCCCAAATGACACAGGCACAGGATATCTGGATAATTCTCCTTGATTACATTTATAAATACTCAGAGCATCCTAACTTTGCTCTGTACACTAAAATATCAGTGGCCTTATCAGCTAGATATTCTTTCATATTCATAAGCCAAAAAATAGAAAGAAAACAAAGGACACTGCTCATCAGAAACAAGCCCATAAATCCTCCTAATGACATTTGGAATTCACCTAAAAATCCTGGCCAAACCTGAGAGTTTTCTGGTGAGCCTCATCTCCGTGGGTTTAACAAGCAGAGTCCTGTATCCCACACAATTACTGTGCCATGCACGTGGCCTGTGGAAAGAGAGGTGCCTGAGAGCAGAACAGCCACATTTAAATTTAAGAAGCTGTTGTCATTCTCAGGAGTGCCTTTTTGTTAGGACAGCATGGTTAGAGTGAAAACAAATCATGTGTTGGATCAGACCTTTAGAGATCATGTAGTCCAAACCTCTGCATTGACCTCCATGAGTTCAGGTTGCTCAGGGTCCCACCAGCCTGACCTTGAATGTTCCCATGGATGGGGCATCCACCACCAATCTGGGCCATGGATTCCAGTGTTTTACCATATTCACTGTAACAAAAAATTCTTCCTTATATCTAAAATAAATGCACACAACCATACCACAAGAAAATAAAACATGCCTGTTATTACAAGGAAAGACTTTTTCTTGACAGCCCTGGAAATGAAAGTTCACAAAGCACACATAGCGTGGGAAGTGTCAGCACAAACCTCCCCCAGGAGCCTCCACCAGCATGCCCAGGGGATGAGGGCAGAGTGTTCCCAGCCTCCCAGCCTGGTCCTGCCTCTCTGCTCAAAGTGGCCACCAGCATTTTCAATTAATTCCAGGTGGGTTTGTTCCTCAGGCCCCGATCCACTTGGAGCTGAACCAAAACACTCCCCTGGCTGCACAGAGAGTGCACATACTCTGCTCACTCCCAGCCTGCAGATCTGTTTCAAGGTCCTGACCCGAGTTTTTAGAGCCTTTAATAGGCAAGGGCCTAATGAACCTTGGAGACTGCTTCTTATTGCACAGTCCAAAGCAGCAGCTGTGATTGCTCTGGGTGAGCAGGGCTAAGTGAGCTCAGGGTGAAGCCCTCCTCACTTTCTGCAGCCAAGCCTCCTGCCACCAAAGCCTCAGCCCTGATTTTTAACAAGAATAGCATCCCCAGACACTCATCTGCAGTCCTGCCACAGCCTTCCCCACCACAGCTGCTGCAACATTCATTAAAACATAGCACAAGATAAAGAAAGGCTGCATTTGAAAAAAAAAAAACTCCTACATTTTAGAAAAAATACATTTCTTCAGGTCTTTGCAGAAAGCCATGGTGAGCTTTCTCCAAGAGCAAAGGGAGAGGGACACTTTCTTAAATTACAGAGAAGCAGGTTTGGGAGTGAACTTGAGAGGTCTCATCCCTGCTGAGCTACAGCAAGGGCAGCTCAAGCAGGGGCACCCTGATGGAGCACCTCTACAGTAAACAGGACCAGTCCACTTCATGTCCAGAGCAGCACAGCCAGACCCTCACAGCATCACCCTTCCTAGCAACTTTTGGGAGAGCACGTGCCAGATGTGTGTGTGGAATCTTCATACTTGGTAGCAGCCAACACTCCATGCAGCTGAAAGAAGAAATTCCCGATTCCTGGTGTGTTAGTGCTCCCTCGTTTGCTTATCAGGCTCTTCTCACTCTTGCACATGCAGCCTCTGCTTTTTCTGCTACACAGCTATGAATAGAAATACAGAATTACCCTGCCCCTAAACACTGATTTGAAAGCCTGTCTGTACCTCCATCCTGCTTGCCACATGCTATTTCATACTTTAATATCAACTTTAAAATAGAAGAGAGGCTGATGAGCTGAAACACATCCAGCCTGTTACTCCTACAGCACCAGCACCACTCTCTCCCTGCAGCCTTCCTCTCCTTCACATCCATCTGTCCCCTTTGCCTCTCTGCCACCTCCCCTGTCCTTTCAGCAGAGCACAGCCCTTGCTCAGCCAGAGCTCACCTGCACCTTCCAGGGGCCCACCAGGCACAGCTTAGGCTGAAGCTTTTGTCTTGCCAAGCAACTCATTCCTCTGTTCCTAATCTTTGAACTTCAGCTGGCCACACTGGGCCCTTCTGGACAGCATGTTCATCTGCTTTCACAGGCTACTCTGTTTTGTAAGCACAGGTTCCTTCAAAATAATAAGCAGTAATTACTGCAGCCACACCTATACTGGAAATGCCTGTGCAATGATCTGTAGCTCATACAAAGAAAACAAGAGCTGTAAAGAAATAAGCATCCATTCACTTTGAAATCTGGTCCTTCTCTGCAGCAGGGACCCGATTCTTTGAAGCCCTGAGCTGCCATAGCCCCTGAGGGACTTCAGCTTCTTCTCATATATGCAAATACAAATCAGAACTCACACTATTGAAGCCAAGTGAGTTATGCAGGTGTAACCTCAATGTGACAGAGAGAGCTCATGGATGTCAACAGAGCCTGGAACAGGTGCCCTTTCATTTTCCACACAATTTTTCATTCTCAGCCACTCATTTTGTGCAGCTACAGCAGCACGTGTGGAGCCGGTGCAATAGCATGGCTGATATTTAGGAGAAATCACAGGCTTAGATCAATGCACACTGCAGGTATTCAGCTGGAACCAAATATGTTGGAAGCAGTGTAAACCCCAGGGGGCTTGTTCACTAATCAATAAACACGAGGAATGTATGCCACTGAGTTATTGCTGCAGTGTTAATTGCAGCTGTACAGGAGGGTTTTTTCATTGCCAGAGAAACAGACATCTTCAAGAAGTGTGGCTTTTACAAAACGGAGATGACATGAAAAATACATTGCTATTCACTTCTCTGATGTTTTCAGCTTTAGGAAAGCATAGGAGGTTCTCTGTTTTGCAGCTAATTAGAATCTCCCTGTGCTGCCTCATGGAGGAGGAAGGGAAGTTCACAGTGCTTCCAATGCCCTGGCTTACCACAAGTGACATTTAAGCAGTCACCTGGGGGAAAATCCCAATGGGAGCACTGACAAAGCTTACCATTTGAAAAAGGTCACACCTTCTCTTCTTGCTCTGAATAGATGGTGCTGACCTTAAAAACCTTCCAGTCCCAGTCCCCCTCCTCACCAGCATGTGATGGAGCAGCCAGCCAGGGCAGTTCCAGCCAGGAGGAGATGCAGGGCAGAATTCTCTTATGCCTTGTTTTCCCCCTGATAAATTGCAGAAAAATCAACTCATCAGAGAGCAGGTGCTCCTGAGTATCAGCAGCACAGGCTGCAGGAGCACCAGGCAGGGCACAGGCTGCAGTGGGGTACAGATACCTCTCTCTAAGGTGGCTGCCTTGAAAACAGATGGTAAAAATGTAATAGCACTCCAAACCCGGCTGGATGTGGCATTTGGTGTAAGTGTGAAGGAAAAAGGGGAAATCATAAAGAGCAGCTTTAATCAAGGCATTCAGAGCAGGAATTGCCATTTAGCAGCTCTGATTCAGCCTCTGGAAGTGCCTGTTACATACAGACACTAAAAAATATTAGTCAGCTGAAGTTGGCTTTATGAGACCCCTCTCCTGTTTCATTGATTAAGGCCCATCCTCAGCCATCATTTAATTACAGAAAGAAAGAACAGGCAGACGGAGAAACAACATCTTCACCCTGTGGATGGAAACCAAACCTCTGGTAGCACTTTGAGTACAAGATCAGGCAAGGCTCTCAGAGCAGAAGTCAAACCTGGATTCATGAGGTTCTAGCTCAGGACCTCAGCTGAACCTCCTGGCGTAATCCCCTTAGTCTGAGCCTGTAAGTGTCAGCCCTACACGTGCTAACTCTTCAGCTTCATGGGGGATTGCCATCCTAGCACCAGGTTCTCAATGTGAAAGTAGCACCATGCCAGGCAGCTGGACTCAAACACAGCTCTCCCCCCAGCTCAGTACCAAGCAGAGGCCAATCCTCCACATGGGCTGCAGAGACTTCCAACTGAGTCATCCTGTGGGATGGAGCAGGGCAGCCCACAGCGGTAATCCCAACTGCTGCAGTGTGCTAGAAAATCAGTCCCTGACTGCTGCAGTCATGAAAATACAATAAACATGCCCTATGATTCCATTTTTAGTTGCTTTTCAATGCAGCACTGCAGTTTGTCAGGCTTTCTTGTCCCAGCTGGAATAGATGAATTGCTGATGCTTTTTAGGACCATTGGCAGATGAGCACAATAGAAACATCGCTCAGATATTGATGACTAATGCACACAGAACGTTTCCAAAAACTGTGTTGCCATCGCAGCTAAACAAAGTGTACTAAATTAACATTCACATGGAAGGAGAGGAGCTCATTTCCACACATTCAGCATTTAAATGAACCTATGGCACCACTGTGAAACTCAGCTGAAATCAAAAACTGGCCACCGTTCTCTTGAAAGTTTCATGGACCTACCAAACCCTAACTCAGGTTTCAGCTTGGCAGCAAAGCCTGGGATCTCTCACAGGGTTTGGGATTTCATTAGAGAAATTTCTAGCCACTACTGGGAGAGCTTCTCTCGGGTCACAGACCTGCAGATATCATCCTCTCTTTAAATTATTGTTGCCTTGCTACAGAATTGACACGAATTACTTGTAAGGAAGAGTCTGGCACATTTCAAAGCTCAGAAGTCTTTTACCAGCACAAAGGAATTAGATCAGCTTCTTCATGGGAAACCTCCCAGACAGTTTTCCCTTCAGGACTGGAAGTAATCTGCTTGAGCATGGCACAAGACAGGGCTGCCCTGCAGAGGTAACAAAAACCCTTGCAATGGCTGAAAATGCCACAACCACAAGAACTGAAAGCACAGAAAAAGTAACCTAATTTAGAAAGAACCCAAACCAGCAACAGCCAACACATCTGAGAGCAAATCAAGGGAGCTACAGACAGACTAATGCAGCAAAAGGAAGAGCCCTCTGTCTGGAGCAGGACTAAGCAGATGACTCATGAAGAAGTTCTGTTGCTGTCATCTCTGACTAAACCTTATATTGAAGTCCAGATACAAAATGATCTGACTCTGTGGAGAGTTCAAGCACTTGGAGGGAAACAGAACTCCCAGCTCCAGCTCCCACAGTCATTTGAACCCTCCTACACAGGGTTGATCCACCCGCTTGAAAAATTATAAGCAGAAAAAAACCCAACAAAAATCACCAACTTTTTTCCTGCCTTGTGTGCTCTTAAATATCCTATTATGACAACAATAAAACATATAAATGCAGAAGCACAGACCATTTCAAGTCTCCAAGATAGTGCTGCTTGTTTTGTGGATGAAGTCAAACATTTCCTTCAGCACTTTGTGAGGATTGATGCTTCAGCACACTTAGAAATTGTCTCAAGTATTTTTTCTAGCCCCCTATTCAGGTTATAGTTTGTTCTTCAGGTACAAATTGACAAACAGAGCAGATCCCACTATCTCTGGCTATGGTATCAAGCATCATCCCCTTTAAAGTCCCTTTTTGTATGGATTTCAGTCATCTTTGCACAGGTGAAACTTGTATTGACTCACAGTGTGCTTTTTGCAATGCCATCAGACAATTAAGAACCCTGGATATTGGCTCATATTTAATAGATAAATATCCATCACTCCTCTTCAAACAGGAATATCACCTCCATGCTCCTGGTTATTGCAACTGCTGAGAGCCAAACAGGGTGGATATATTTTAACAAAAAGCTCCCTTCCAACAGACTAAACCCATATTCATGGAATTATTGAGGGGAGAGAGGGAAGAACAGGAAATGTTCTTGAAAATAGTAGAATGTTTTTATATATCTCATGGATTTCTGTTTCATTAGATATGGGAGCAGTGCCTTTAATGTAACCAACATGTGGCAACCACAGGGTAACCACAGAGTAAATCTGTCCTGCAGGAGGAAGCTCAAATGCAGCAGGGTTTGCTTCAACTGCTAGAAAAGAATGAAAAAATCTTTTTAGCACTGGTCTCAACTGGGGGTGGAGGGGAGGAGAACTGAGAAAACACTAATAGTGACAGCCGAAAACAGAAATGTCTCAGCATTTGTGGGTGGGGGAATCAAACAGGTCCCAGCATCCTGTCAGTGCTCCTGTTTATGCTCCAGATTTGTTCTTGTTGGGGGGGAAAAAAAATCAAAGCAATATATCCAGAAGTCTTGAGGTGGTCTTGAGATAGGTATGTTTAACACCAGCAGTTAATCACAGCATTTGCAGAGATGAACACATTTCTGTGCAAAAGCCGTGCAAGCCAGAGGAATTGCAGTGAGGCTTGGCTCAAATTGCCCTATTGTTGGGGGATCACAGTTGGTTTCACTGCTTTCCTTCAATATTCCCATCAGGGCTGCAGCTCCCTTGCTCTGTTCCCCAGACAGCCCAGCATTTAACAGATGTCCTAAGTAAATCATGATCATTTGGTAGGCTTTGGGAATGGAAGCTAGATGGAAAAATCACAGCCTCATAAAACAATCAAAAAAGTACCAGCACATTACAGGCCATTTCAAAATAAATTAGGGTATCTTTTAAATCTCTACACAACAATTTGTGTTTGAAATCAAAAGACCGTATGTCATTGACTTTCCCCTGAGTAATCTGAGTGAGAGAGCTCTCTGAGGTGCAGTAATAGGATGTAAGTGAAGAACTGGGTATTATTTTTCCCGTGCTGTGATAATCTCAATGCATCACTGCCCAGCATCATAAACAGTGAAGTGAGAAGAACAAACAGCACTTTCAAAACCCCCATTGCATTTGGGGACCGTGGGAGGGGGTGGGAGACCAGGTCTCCAGTGAGAGAGAAAACAAACATTTAAAATTAAGCAGAAGCAACACAGCATTATTTAAAGTCTAAAGAGGGAAACTACAAAAGCCTGCTTTTCACCTCTCCAAGAAGGAAAAAAGGCAAGTCAGAAGCAATGTCAAGAAATAATGTTGCAAGCAGGGAGTGCAGTTCTTAATAATCAGCAGTATTTTAAAGATCTTCTTGAAGTTTTGCACTGAGACACTATAATTAAGGAAAGAAATCAAAGCTTACCAGTTACCATCTGTCTGGAGCAGGGAGGGAGCTGATGCTACAGGATCTTTTCCACGGAGTAATGCACACTGCAGAAGTACCAGGAAGGAAAATAAAGTAACAGAGCCATTACAGACAACGACACCAACCCTGTAGGTCATGCTCTGTTTTCCTTCTCTTTCCCAGCCAGCCAGGAGGGTTTTCTCCTTCTCCCCCAGGCACAGCCCCCTTCCCCCTGCCCAGCATCCCACCACCCACACGGGGACAGGCTGCAGGCTTCATTTTAATGGTGTCAGGAAGGGGAAACGAAGCCCTTAAGCTGCCTCTCACACAGGCTGGGGTGAACAATGCAGCCACCCGGGAGCAGGATTATCCAAAGGAAGGCTCAGCTCAGTTCTGAGTCTTACCTGCACTAATCAGGGCAAATAAATTCTTTTTCAAGCATGAAGACAGAGAAAAGGATCCTTATGTGTAATTATTTCTAAGAACTGTTTTAACATCCTTTTCAATGTGAACTGTGCAAGTTAATGCTGCACACGCTGAGGAACCCACAGAGGTTTCTCTGGCTGGGAGAGGATTCTCACACAGAGATTTGCCTCCCAGGAGACAGCTGTGTCTGCCTGCCTACCTGCATCCTCCACAGCCTAGCTAGAGCCCTGCAGACACTGCCCAAGCAGGGCACACAGCTCCTTCCTCCTCTCTTTAATTTGTGTGTTTGCCCACAGAGAACTGCGATTGTGAAGCAGAAGAGTCGCCCAGCACACCAGAGGGAAGGTACATCTGTTACCTCTGCACCAAATCTGGGAAACAAAAAAGTGGCAAATGATAATCATAGTCAACAAGCAAACTCCTGCCTTTCCCTAGAAACATCCTCTTTTTCCTCCTCACTTTAGTTCACAACAACAACCAGAGTTGTGAGTCTGCATCTGTTTGCCAGGTCATTCACATTTAATTTCTTTTGTAATTTTTCTTATGCCTTTCACGGAGAAGGCAGATAACACTACACAGAACTTCTATATCAGCAAGACCCCGAGAAAAACGCAGATACAGTTCAGTGGGATGCATACCTGCACTGAATAAAACCCTCACAGCCTGATCTGTGAGCTGCTCCTGAATTACCAAGGGTGATTGGATCTGAGAAACATAATAGCTTTGTACACCAAGCCAGTCCTCCTTTGACTCCAGATGCAAAATTACCATTTTTCTGCTGAAAGGGTGATTTCATGCCATAACTTGCATGACTAAGGTTTCCAGAGAAGGCTTTTGTTTAGATAAGGACAAGAGATGCCCTGAGGCTTGTATTGTAATGTTATATGGATATATAGATAAAGAAATTTTTTGTTGAGCTGAGGGTGTGGTGTGATTTTTATCTGCATGATTACTTACTGACAGACACTGGGAACAGCAAGATTCTTCCTGACCTTTTTTCACCCCGCCTGGTTGGTTACAAGCTTCACAGCCAGTGCAGCTTCTGGGTACCACAGGCAGAGAAATCAGCTGCAGTTTGAGCTGAGTGCCCACCATCAGCTCTCCCAAGGCACTTCAGGAACATTGCTGGAAGCTCCATTGTGTGCCTTGTCTGAGGCCATTCACTATTCTTATCTTCTACTCGAGACAGTGGATTATCCCAGATTACTGGAAGGCTGTAAAACTCTGTCGCAGCCTAAAAATTAATTCTCAGCAATTTCTGAACTCAAGAGCAAAGCAAGAGATTGGATGGTTTGGGCTCAGTAATGCCAAAACCAGCCTCACTAAAGGGATCACTAATCCCGATAAGTTCGAAGCCTTTTCAACCAAATCAGAAAATAAAAATCACTCCTCTTTTCCAGACAAAAAAGGACAAATGAACCTACTGGCTGTCAAGGTATGACAGAGAACCTTCAACTGCTGGCTGAGGAAAGCTGCAATAGGGCAGAAGAGAAGGACCATGGGATAAAGACCCTGGTCTGGCAGCCCTTTTCCAGCCCACTCCGGTCCCGGCTGGAGCTGGCACTGACCCTGGGCTGCTTTGGGAACACACACACAGCAAATGTCTGCTCTCCAAGCCTGCAGCTAAACATGTTTCCCTCCTCCTCGCCTTCTAATTGATATCCCAAATCAGAAACCTTGAGCTTTTCTTTAAACATGAGCATAGTCTGAGGCTCAGACAACTGATCCTGCAGCAGGAACATAAAGACAGGCAGTAATCAGCTCCAGCAGTGGACCAGAGTCATGAACAAGTCATGGAAATGGCATCTCACAGTGTTGACTGTCAGGTTTGGTGATGCAAGATGGCTGGACTAAACAAAGCACTCCATGAAATCAAAGTTTCAAAAGTTTCAAAGCCTAAAATTGAAGCTTTCTTCTAGCCAGAAAATATATCAATGAGTGCACATAAGTACAACTGTAGTTTAAGTCACATAATTCAACAGCATCATTACAACAAACTCCTGATAAAAGGCCAAACCCAGTACCCTGTTAATTCAAGTCAATGAATTAAGGTAGTTAAAAAACAAATATGAAAATATTGCAGAAAATAGAAGTACTTCTAAAATGTACTCTAACTCTAGAAGCTTCAAAACATTAAAGAAATATTTTTCCATCCAGTTTCATTGATAACAGCATTTGAAGAATCCCCTTTCAGCAAAAAGTTGACACTTTGAAAGGTTTTGAGGGTTTTGCTCCTCCTACTTTTGCTTTCAAACTCTCCATGATACAGCCCAGCATCACAGTGGCACTGTGTTAAGGGGATTGAATCCTCTCTTACTTTAAGCCTGGAGATTCTTCACACTTTCAGCCTTATCCTCATTCAGCTGTGGGAAGGGAAATAATCTGTCTTGGATTTTGCTCCACATTTCAAAATACCAAAACCATCCAAACAAGAACTGCTTGTGTACAGGGCAAAGTCTTTGTTTTGACTGGCACCCAGGAGGAATTATGACATACTATCATCAAAGCAAACTGCAGATTATGGGGTAAGCAAAACAAGTTTTCTCAGTTTTCCGAGTTTTCTCATCATACAAATATCTCTGTAATTAAACAGGTAAAATGTATAGGTTTTAAAAATTTGGAAGCAATGCAGTAAATTGATTTTTAAAAATTAACTGCCATCCACACAGAAGATGTTCCCTGAGCATATGAAAAGCATATGCAACTTTATTATAGATATACTTTTAAATAACATTCTATCAGGCTTTGTGGATATGTACACACATAACAGAAGTATTTAACACATCCACATCATGGTCACACATGTGCACAAGCACACTGATCTGCAGTGGAAGAATGCACTCCCTCTGCATAGCTCTGTATAGGAACTACTAATCTGTGATAAATTTCATCTTAGCATAAAGACTCATCTTGGTGCCTTGGGAAGAGGTGCAGTTCTGAAACTCCAAAAAGTTTGAGCACCAAGTAAGGACAGATCCCTGACATTGCATAGAAATCTTTGGGCTGATTTCTCGAGAGATGTTTCCCAGGAACCACACAAANAAAAAAAAAAAAAAAAGGCATGGTTTTGTAGTTATTAAACACAGACATTAAGAGTTGGAATTTGAAATATTTCTGTAAGCTTATAAAAAGTTGGAAGATGCAACAAACTAATTTGACTTGGATAACACAAAACAAATATTGGGCACACACAAAAAGAGAGTCTTCCTGAAAGTCATCACCTCTCCTCACAGCACATCACCATCTTGACAAGATGAATAGGGCAGCCAGACACTGTCCCTGTATCTCCAAATGAATAACGTAACAGGTAAGGACAAAGAGTGCAGATTTTTAGCCAAAATGCAAATAAGAAATTCTATATTATCAAAAGTCTGGTTTTCATCAACTTTGACCTCAATTGGTTTCTTACCTCTCAAACATTTGCTTTTCATAATTCCACTTTTCTAACAAAGCTCTTCCAAAGTCCTCTAATCGATGTGTATTTGTAAAGGCACACAGGTCCTTTGTTGAAGCTTCTATTCTAATCTGGGAACTTTAATTTTCGGAGAAGCCGATTCCTTAGTGGTACGGAAGCATCAAGATGAAGGTTCAGTGAACCCAAGGTCAGTAAGTCACACATTTCTTTTGACTAGTATTTGTTCTTGACAAGCAGGCTGCTCACAAATCCCTTTTGCAAGTTTAAGGCTCTGTGTAGCCTGCAGAGACAAAATTAGAATATAAACATCTACTCACTAGAGAAAACAAGGGAGTTATTGTCACTGTAAAGAAGGAGACATCTAAACCATACCCCCTCTGCATTAATTCCATTATTGTGCACAGGCAAGATGACAGTTATACCACCAAGTAAACTGCAGTTATCTAGTCAAATGATCATTTAATGTTCTTTATTTTACTTTTTCTAAGGAAAATTGATTTCTTGCTATTTATGCTCGGGGTATTTCATTGTGCTGTGATTATAAACCAGACTGAATGCATTTCCACTGACTCCCTGCAAAGTGTGTTTTACAGCCCTTCCTGTTTGCACAATGCAAGATGTCTTTTTTAATTGCCAGCCTGTGTTTTTTTAAGTAAGATGCATGCTTGTTTGTTTACTCAGAAGCTCTGAGAGAGCCAGGCTGGACTCCACTCCTCCAACAGGCTGCTGTGAGATATGGAAGGAAATATCCCCAGTAATGTCTGCTATGCAAATGACAAAACCACCCACAGCCCATTAAACTCCATCAGGGCTTTGCAGATCTCTGAAACTGAACTTGTAAAGACAATTCCTGGGGTGGGTTCTGGGTCATAGCTGTCACTTGTATGCCATCAAGTGTTCTCTTCCATGCTGCTGGGAGGGTTTCCAGCCTGACTGGGCAGTGCAGGGCAGCCCAGCTGGAGCCGGACGAGGTTGGGCAGCAGGAGCACCAGGACTGAACCCACATCACCAGATCCTTCCTCCCACACACCCAATCGGCCCCTTATCTCTGCCCTGCCCTGCCAGTGCACAGAAAGAATGTGAAATGACAATTCAGGGAGTGCTGCAGCAGCTGGTGTTGGGGCTGAGGGAACAGCAAGGTATGGCTGAGCTCTGCTGCTGGTGTGACACCAGCACCGTGCTGAGCCAGGTTTACCAGGGAATTCACTCAAATTACCTCATCTTTGAGGAAACCGAGTAATCCCTTACTTGAGAAAGTGCAACCTTCCCACCTCTCATCTAGTTAGTTTCCCCACCCCCAGGCTCAGAGCCTTTGAAGGACAGGTTCTTAGGCTCAGGTTTGGAAACACGTTCAACATCCTGTGAATATATATATATATTTTATTTCCCTCCCGCATCTCAGTATGTAAAACCTTATTGCTGTGGAAATAAAGGTGTGAAAAATCAATCAGGGACCTTTGCAAGCTATAAAAAACCTAGCGTAGCATCACAGGTTTACCACCAGCACTTAAAAAAAAGCTCTCTACAAAACTGTGTGGGAGATACTCCCCATGACATGAGGATTTTGATGGACATACACAGTATTTTGCATAATCCAGCAACTATTTACCTAGAAAACCACAGTCATCTTCACAAACACATAGCTCTATAAATATTATTTTACTGCTGTCCTGGTCATCTTTAGCATCCCCCAGACAACTCTGAAACACTCAGGAAAAGGGGGATTTTGGCAGCTGAAAAACTGATATGCACACACAGGCACACACCCCCTAACCCCAGCTACAAGACACTTTCTTGGCTGCCCATACAGAAAATTCATGAAAACTGCAGTGAATAGCATGGAACAGAGGTCAGCAAAAATAGAAGAGTCACTCCATCAGCATGAGTGTCAGCCCTTTGCTGACAGCAAAAAGTTCAGCACGGCTTAATGGGGCCAAACCAACATCTGAAAGAATTAAAAGCAAATAAACTCACTTTAATCCAGCCTTGCAAACCATGCTCTCCTGACTCCCAGCTGCCCAGACTGGAGAGCGCTATGACACCTTGGCAGGGCACGTTGAATCAGCAGCATGACCTGACCTGTTCTGCAGGGAGAGCCCTTTGTGCCCACATTCCAGCCCTGAGCTGTGCTGCAGCATTGCTGGTGCCTGCTCTGCCGTTACCGCGTGCGGCTCCGTCCCAGCGGCAGCGGATCCCAAACACAGGGACCATCTCCCCTCTCTGAGCTCAAACCAGCACCAGCTGACTCCAAACACCCCCACCACGCTCCTCTTTTGGTTGCACAGAAGCTCACCAGCACTCTCAGTAATGCCTTCCAAATTCCCAGCCATGCCTTTTTAATGGATTCTCCCCAATACAACCACTGCTCCTAGAAGCAGCCTCTTTGCTGGCGAGATGTAGTTCCCAGAATTCTCAAAGGCAAGGAGCTGAAGAGGGGGCTTGTCTGCACCAGACAAGCACATTAAGCTCTGCATGAGTCTGTGTGTGCACTCTATTCTGCAGACAAGTCATTAGCTGAGCTATTTTCCAGCCAGATTAGGAAGGAAAATCCCAGAATTATAAAGTCAAAGTTGCAGGGCCTGATTCCCTGCTGGATTGGATAATTCTGGCAAAAACTTCAGATAAAGCAAGTGTAAGACAATGCTACATGAGAACCAACCTCATTGAAATGACCAGGACTGTCCTTCAGCTTTTAAAGGACCATCTCATTCAATGTCGATCAAAGTGAAGCTGTTCCCAAGAGAGATCCAATTGCAAGTGAGAACCACAGGGAGCTGTGAGAAAACAATTCTCTCAGTCTTTGATTTGCTTTGAGGATAAATCCTCACATCTCTTGGTCACACTTCTCCCAGGTTTGTGAGGAAGCTCACAGTGCTGATGGCACTGAGCTCATGTAAGTGTCAGTTATTTTGGAATCTCTCCAGAGAGAAATATTTTGACAGTCATATTCTGTTCATTATTCTTCCAAGAGAGGAAACACGCACGTCGTTATCTAAAGGAGTACAGTCAGCCCACCATGCTCTTGCCTGACTGGCTCACTTATCTTGATAAATGCCGGCTAAGATCAGGACTTAGTGCCATTAGATGTGTCTAAAACATGAAGCTGTCATTACTGTGTCAGCACCAAGGATTGTTTCCAACCGTGATAATGGTGGGGCCACGTTTTGAACAAAGACAGATTTGAGTCTGCAATGGCCTGCCACACCAGCTGGTTCCCATTACCGCGCAGAGACCTTTTGCTCATGATTATGAGCTTCACCATTTCTTTCCTTTTAATTGGAAACCAGAAATATCCTCCCCATCTATGACTCATATTGGACCTAGCAAACGGTTACCTCATGGTTAGGGGCTGGCGGGGTTGGAGCCTGCAGCAGTTCAAAGATCTGTTTGATGCAAAGGCTGAGGAACAGCGGGTTAAGAGCTCCAGACTGCAACCAGCTCTGCCCCACAGACCCCGCGTCCTGATCCTCCCACACTGCCAAAGCTCCAGCAGCACAGGCACAGAGCTGATGACACACACTGCTGATGCAAGGACATATCTCTGGAACACCTTTTTGACACTGGCCAGCTCTAAGGTGAGCAGTTTCACACCAACAGCAAGATGAGAAGAACTCAAATTCATTCCGACCTGACTCAGCCCAACATTTAAGCAAAATGCTTAAGTACTTCCCTGTCCAGCAAAGCACTTAAGTATGTGGTTTAATTTATAATGGTAAATGTTTACGTGCTTTGGACTGTTGAACTGGCAGCTATTACACCATTACACCAACTGCTACGTATGTACATATAATTATACATAGACAACTGTTGGTAAAAATATATCTATAGCTGGTTTTAATCTCAGGTTTAAGGGATTCTCAGTGAGTTTGTAGAAATTACACAGCCCTGCAAACAAAACATAATTACATACATCATTCAGTCGCTTTCCATCTTCCTAGCAGAGATCTGTCCCTGCAAGGCAGCAGCCTGTGCTTTATTCCCCTAAGCCAGCACCTGAAGCTGTGTCGTGTTTCTGCTCCCACCAGACTGAGTGCGGAAAGTTCCACATGAATATAGATTTAAGACTTGCTGCTTGAAAATGTGCAATGTCAAGTGTCCCACTGAGTTTTAGTGAGTTGGCTGTGGCAATATCTGCTGCCTGGTGCAGCATGATCACTTCAGACTTTAATCCTGCCTAATCCTGTTCTACAGGGTTTCATATTCCCTCCCATCCTCTTTGCCTGACAGTTTTGGCACCCATACCACACACCTTAAGTCACTTATATTGAAAATTAAGATCACCTGGGCATCTCAGGGTAAGGGCTTTTGCTGATCACAGGGTTTGTCTGAGACCCAAAACCCAGCACCTTGTGTTCTCAGCTCAAAGTTCTGTCCAATCTCACTTCAAACCATTTAAATTCGGTTGTGCTGAGAGCTCCCCACATTTTGCTCAGTTTACACTTCAGTCGGAAGCATCTCTTATTTACACTACATTGTAATGCAAATAGTGTGCAGCTATTCAGCATAACAAAACCATGATTTCAGAAGAAGCAGAAATCATGTGCCTTTTCTTTTGATTTTTTTTCCACCTCTATGGCAAAGCAACAACTTACCATCCCTAAAATAACACCAGTTAGAAAACAAAAGATAATTAATTTCCTGGCAATTAGATGCAGCATTAGAAAGGATTCATTGAATTGTCGCACTGGAGCTGCAGGGTTAATATCAGGTGGAAGCTTGGCCCTTGCTTGATGAGGAACTGGCAGTTTTGGAGCAGGCTCTGAGCATCCTCCCCCCGCGAGGAAGGGAAATGCTCTTTAGGTACCCAGACACCACAGAGGCCACAACCTTGTTGTGATTCTCTAACAGCCAAGTTTCACATTTTCAAGTGTTTCGCTTCCATAAAGAAGGTAATAATGCCTCCTGAAATGAGGAGGGAGATGAACCCACAACGAGCACAAGACTTAAAGGGGAGACAGTAAAATGGTCTTGTAAACAACTTAGAGAGGAGACACTGTGCTGCACACTGCTAATGCTCCAACCCTAGAAAAATGACAGGGTTCCTGAAAACAGCTGTGGGCACTGCAATGTGAAAATGAACGTCAGAGACTGCAAGGGCATCGTTTCAAAGGCTAGATATGTATCTCAGAGCTGTCTTCAGGGCAAGTATAATTCAGCAAACCAAAGAGAAAGAAAATAACCTTGTTCAGAATATGGCAACTCATGATCCCAAGTGGGCAGCAGTCAGAAAGGAAATTGTTATTTATTATCCCCACATGCCTGACAGGCCCTCATTTGAGGTAAAACACGCAAAGGTATCTTATGGACCAACCAGAAAGCTTTAAATGGAAAGCACGTGAGTCTATATTCAGTAAGAGCTTCCAAAGCCACGTGTGTCAGCCCAAGGGTTTAGGGTAAAACTTTCAATAGCCTGTAAAACAAACTGTTTGCAACCTCCCCAGCTGAAGGACAGTAACATCTGGGATTTCTCTTCTTTAGACTCGGAAAACTGAGGTGTTTCAGGGTTTTTTCATTAAGCTCACAGGGTTCAAGTGATTCACTGAGAGTGAGCACCTAGATAAGAATCCCACACCTCATCTTTGGAGGGAACCACAGAGGAGAGGAAGGACGGCCCACAGTCCTTGCTGTCAGCTGGGATGGGAAAGTCAGAGTTCATTTCCCTGGTCTGATACCAGCCATGCTTCCTCCTTCTGCTTGGATATCTCACCTGTGCAGTCAGAAAGACTGGGCTGACAGCAACCCTTTGCCTTCCACACTGCTGGTAATTGGCTACTGCAGGCTCCCTAGCCCCACAGAGGCCCCAAACTACAAGGGATACAATACACAATGGGTCAGAACAGAATGGATTTTACCACAAAAGCAGCTGTGGATATCTCAGACAGGGGTTGAATGCAGTCAACATGCTCCAAAATCATTCTGCTATCATATGTTGTCACTATTCAACAACTAAAAAACACAGATATAGATTTTTATGCCTTGAACTTTCTTCTTTTGACAAAGCACTTTTGCTGAGAATTTTGGAAGGTTGCTACACTACTTTTACTTTGTTCAAGTGTCCCTGGTGACAACCATATCCTGGAGTGTATTAGAGTTTAAAAATACAGCAGCAAGATAAGCAGTGGCAGGAAGATAGAGGAATTCAGAACTTTGAGACTCAGAAGAAAAGATATTTCTAATCTCTGCTGAAAATATAAGACAAAGTGGATAAGGCAGACAAGCATGAGGAGGCTGTTACAAACAGGAGAGGCTGGAAAGAAGGAAAGGAGGAAGGGAGGGGGAGCTTCTCATACCAGCAAGTGAGTTTGATAGCAAGATGAGAGAGAGGTCACAGCAAGACAAGTAGAGCAAGCAAGGAGAGCTCCACAGAGATACAGCCTAGAAGACAGGTCAGGGCAAGTCTGTGTCTATGGTTTGCTTTGTTCTTATTTTTGGCTTTCCACATGCTTTCAAAAAGAGAGGTTATCAGATAAGATTTGATGGGACACCATTAAGACAGAAGGTTTTTCTAGGTCTATTGTGTGCATGACATTCCTTCCCCTCAGGTCTCCAGGGACCTTGTACATCTGGGGATGTAATCTGCAAGGCTCAAACACAGGACTGCACTGCGATGCTGCCTTTGGGGAGGAATTTGATCAAAGGTGCAATTTAAAGTGGGTGTTTAATGGCCTCATAGTGTTTCTTTGCCCTGGGATTGTCCAGCCCAGCCTGTAACATACCCCTTTGTGCTACCAACAGGTGCTGGGAAGCGTGCCAATGTCCTCCTCTCACAGAAAGCTTCTGCCTTTCCTGATGGACTCCCCACGCTAAAGGAATTCTAGACCTTCACTGCTGTAAGGCAGGAGACTCAGCCACCTCAGCTAAAGAACAATAATTGGTACCAGATGTTGATTTCCTGAGGGTTAAATCTACAAGAATATAATATATTGGAAAGGGAAAAAAAAAAAACAAAACCAGTGTATTTTATAGCAATGCTCTGGGAATTGAGGAGAGATGTAAACGGAAAGGCTGGTTTCCACTGCAGCAGTCAGGAGTGCCATATTTCTAAAGGTCAGAAGATTCTGCATAATCAACATGGGAAAAAAATACTGGTGTGGAACACTTGGCAAAAAGAATCAGTAACCATAGAGGTGTATAATAGTATCACCAGTGGTGCTGCCAAGGTGAAAGAGGACCTGATGCTGTTAGCTTGCTGAATGCACACTAAGACACCAGCAGATGAGATGGGGGCTGAGGTGGGAGGAACTATCATTCTAAGATTTCAGCTGCTCTTTTACAGGAACCTACCAATTCCTCCCTTCTCTGTGCTTTCTTTCCAATCACCTTCACACTGAATAATGCTCAACAATTCCATTCTCAAAGCATTTTCCATGTTGCCCACTGCATGCACTAAATTCTCACAATTTATGCCTTGCATCAAAATTACTTTAGATTGCTTCAGTTGTAAAGAAACTCCAGACCTCCCATGGCCATGTGGACTCAGACAGATGGCACTGGAAAACTGCTCAGCACTTCCTTTCTTGCAGAACTTCTCCAACTGACACACACAGGATATCACATTGCCCAGCACAGACACTGCTCCCAACAACCCATCCTCAAGGCACTGGGTTTTACCCCTCCCAGCAGCAGCCAGAGGACACAGGAGAAAGCAGAAGCTATGACACAGCTAAATGTAGAGGCTATGGGAAGACAACAGGAACATGGCAGAGATGCATAAAGATGTCAGAGGGAGAGGGAAATGACAACAGGGATATCAGGAAGATGGGAGAGACCTGGATATTGCAAAGCAAAAATGAAAAGCCTGCCAAGATTGCTGCAGTGGAGGAGCACACAGGACTGCACAAACCCCACTGCTCATGCATCAACTCCTCACTTGCCATTTAATATTCAGTGCTATTTTATAGCAGCAGGATATCCCTGGCTCTGCCCCTGCTTTGGAATGTAAAGAGCAGCTGTCTGTGTGCTGGCGGGGCAGAGCCTGGCTGCAGGCGTGCTCTGCCTGGGCCACCAGCACGGCCTCACAGGAGGCAGGAGAAAGCCCGGCCTGTTAATCTGGACAGGGCTTAGGAGAGAGATCAGATTGGAGCAGTTCGGCATCAACAGGACTTGGATAATTCTAGACATGCAGAGGGGAGCTCTAAGTACCTAAGGAACCCTCTTGGTGGTGATACTCAGCCGCTTACAGAAGTAGGCGGGAGCAGTCAGGATTATCCTTTAGGATTTAGGTGCCTAAATTCTTCCTTAAGGTCCTCCTTAGGCATCCACTCCTTCCTGTAATTCCAGCATTCAAAAAAAAAAAAAA
>VZTZ01011609.1:594117-607096 GCA_013400955.1 Drymodes brunneopygia | reverse complement strand
AAAAAAAAAAAAAAAATCACTGTCCCTTGTCTTCCCTGGTTAAAAATACCTGACTATCCAAATAAATCCAGGCATCCTGGAACCTCATTTGATCTTTGCAGCCTTGCGGATGACTTTGGTACAGCAGGGTGATACCATAAAATCACAGAACTGTTTAGTTTGGAAAAGGCCTTTAAGACCATTAGTCCAACAGTTAAACAGAAGATAAATAACAGATAAATAGATAAGATAAATAACCTTCAGAAACAAGCAAGAGTGCAAGGAACAAACAACTACAGAAAGAGATCATGAAACAAAAATACAAAAACAATAACAAAGATGGATCTACTCCTGTCCTAGTGAAGCAACTCACATCTCTGCTCTGCCCCTGGGATTGCCTTTGGGTTCCCAGCAAATTGACCACAGCCACACTGTTGAGGTTTTGAAGGCTACTCATAATTTTTCCCCTCTTTACTGTAACTTGGCCCCAAGACTCCCTCACAGGAAGCCTTTCTAATATCCTCTCTCTTTTACTAATTATAAAGGAGTAGGAATATTAAGATCCCCTTGCAAGGAACCTGAGGATTCCTGCAGAGCTTGTTTCAATGTAAATCTCCTTAGTAACAAAGGAAATGGAGGGGGGAAGAGAAGGAGTCTGCACAGGATTTGCAGCCTGCTTTTCTAGGGGTGTTTTGCTGCCACGCTGTTCCAGAGATGATTCAGCCTCTCCCTGTCAGCACCCCTCACTGCTCCGAACTTCTGGCAAGGATCATCCAAGAGGAATGTGGGTTTTTTTTTCAAAGTTCTCAATGAGGTATCAGCTGTTCTTTAAAGAGATTATGGTGGGAGCATTCCTAGCACATTGACTCCACTGTGCAGCCAGCCTTGTGATTAAATGGCTCAGCAAAGGTGGTTTCCAAGGATAAACTGTGCCAGGGATGACAACATTTCCTCACCAAAGGGGGGAGAATCTAATAAAAAATAAGGATAGAGGGAAACTGCTCTAGCTCTACAGCTATTATTAGTGTCTCAGAGCATTGTCACTGCTTTGCCTGTGCTGTCAGATGTCACTTTGCATCAGTTCTGGGCAATGCTCAGAAGAAAAATGGTGGAACTCATTGAATTCTGCAATGCATGACTGGGCTCCGCAGCAGGGCTGCACAGAGGGTTAAGTGACCTCTTAATGCTGGTGGGAGCACTGCTCAACAAGTTCAAGTGGGCTCTCCAATAATTTATGCAAACACCTTTTTGCATAGACTGGCAATTTATAGTAATTTATCCCCTCTCTCCTGCTGCTCTCGCAAAGCATAAAACACGTACTTAAAAAGGAGTTCCACCATCCTGCCCTACTGTCCCCTGCTGAACTGGCAATCCAAACAAGGGGAAAAAGACAACAGAGGCAAGGAAACAACTGACATAGAATGGACACTCAGACTTTTGGGCACATTTCCTTGGAACCCAATCTGGGCCATGAGCAACATATGTAACGCAGCAGCATAGCGAAATCCCTACACCCACCCTCTCTGGAAATTTGCTTTTCCATATTCATTCTGCTTTTTGGAGGATCACCCTTTTCATCCTCATTTGTTTTTCAGGAGCAGCTTCTAAGTGCAGAGCTGAGCAACTTTGTCTCAGTGCAGAACTCTGCCCTCAGCAGATGCCGACTCGAATTCTTTCTGCTTTGGGGAAGCACTTTATGAGCATCCTCTGCTCTCTCAGGAGGAGCCCAGAATCAGAACATGCTCCTTTTCCCTGCTCAGGATGACCGAATGGTTGGGTTCATCCCGCTGATCACGTGGCAGTTCACTTTGAACTCTGTGTACAAGCGAAGTTAATCGGAGCTGACGTGAGACCTACACACATCCTCCAGCATCCTCATTACGTGCTTTTGAACCCTGCCTCTGCTCTGAACTGAAAGCCACAGCCACCAAGAAGAAAGAAACGTGTCTAGTTTTCCTTCTGATCTTAGTCACCTGCCAACACAGTTTGCCTGCTCTAGCAGAACACAGGATTGTTCAAGGGCCAGCTGAACACAAGTTAAAATGGCAGATATGGGGGTAAGGGGGGGAAATAAAGAAACAAAACCCACAGGTGTTGGTGATTTATCAAAACGGGCTAAAATCACACCTTAACATCCAGGCTGTAGACAGATCCTGAATTCTTGAGGTGAATTTTGGGAAGCTAATTTAAGTTCTCCTTTCAAAACATCTATTAGCCATTCGTCACACTTGATGTGACTGGGAGTAATGTCCTGCTGACGGCTGCAAGATTTCAGCCAGACCTGTAGATCAGAGGACCTGATGGATTGCACTTCTAAGTACCTGCACAGCTCTGAAGCTCAAATTGACTGTCTGGCAGTATTCTTCCCGTCCTGCTGCATTGGAAAGCTTGATTTTAAGGAAAACCTTTCATAGTTTTGACCACAGTGTCCAAACCTCAGAACACAAAAAGCTCCTCATTGAGGAAAAATGGATTTTTATTTTCTGAGGACAGCAAAAGACAGCTGTGTATACACACAGGCTGTGATGTAACATTAGGAAAATCAGAAGGAGACTGAAGCCATCTTTGTATGCAGACACACACCTGATTCCCTGGGAGAAGGTAATGCACTGGCATGAATTCTCCATGGCCATCCTGCAGGAGGAAGACAGCTCTGACAGCTGCTTGATGAGACAGATCCCACAGCTCCCATTTCATCAAGGGCCCTGTCCCCTCCATCTGCTGGGCTCTGCTCCATTACAAGTTTATTACTGGCCATGTCCTGCTAACTCAAGAGTCAAAAGCTCCACTAAGCATCTTTTTTTTCTGCTGCACCAAATCAGGAATAACCCCAAAACTAGAGGAGAAGGGTAAAAAAAAAACAACCCTCTTGCACAAATATTTGAGCTGCTAAGTACCACCGGGGAACTCTTAGATTAGAAAGCACAAACAGAATTTAATGATCATCCAAAGGTGCAAGTGTGGAAGCATATGAATTCCAACTTTGGAATGAATAATTTGAGAGTTGTGCTCCTTTGTTTCCAAGGTCTGAATCTATTATCTGTTTTAGCAGCAATGCTACTAGTAATGCTTTTCCCCTTCCCTCAAGAAAAAAATAGTAATGTCTACTTTAATTTGTTTTCTCTAAGCTGCTGCCTTTGAGCTTTTCAGAGTGACACAGAAGTCTAAGCAAAATTTCACCAACTCCAAAATCTCTTCCTTTGGTTTAATCACAGTTAAAGCTTGAGCAACAAGCACACAAAGGCTACCTCAAGTATAAAAAAATAAAAGGGTGAAGAAGTACATCAAGTGCATCAGAAGTCTCCCAGGCAGAAAGCAAATGGCTAAATTTATAGAGGTGGCTCCTGCTAACAGAAGAGCTGCTCAGCCCCAGCTATTTCATTACTATTGCACTAAAGGGTCCTAGGGACGTTCTTTTTGAGGTGTAGGCAATTCAGAGAGCTGAAACAGCACTGTAATTTGGCCTGTGAAAAATGAGTAGGTGTTCACAGTTCATTTCCCAACAGAGAAAGTCATGCACATCACAGAAACCATCATCATGCACAGAACTAATAGCTGCCCTGCTCAGCAGGCACACCCATGCACAGCACGGCAGCCTTGCAGTGCCCCAGCTCTCACCATGTAAGAACAAGAGATTTTGGTTGGCAATATTGCCAGCAAAGCACCTTTTTTCACAGCTCTACAGACAGGTGAAAAAAATACAGCAGTGCTGTAAGTAAGTAAATACAAACAGCCAACACCAGACTCCTGAAACCACAAAACAAATTGAAAACTGTGAAACATTCCCAAAGAAATCCCCTGCTCCCAGCTGAACTGGAATAAAAACACACAGAGAGAGCAGTAAACACAAAGTGAAAAACTCAAGGATGTGGGGGAGAGGATGCAAAGCTAACAAAATGTTGGATAAACGGAATAAAACCTGCTGCTGCTTATCAGAATGAGTAACATCAGCTGTGGTCAAGGGGCAGTGGCTGGACAGGACGTGGTATTTTCACATTCCTGTTGTAGGCAAAGGAGAGGGCAAGGCTTGGGAACAACAGAGCACCAGCTCTTGGCATCCCAGTAGTCAGTTATGAGCCTACACAGGGACTCTGCCTTATACCTGTGCAAAGTCTTAGAAAACCTCAGGACCCCTCTAGAAGACCATTAGACTGATTTCTGTGTGGATATTGCCAAAATAAACTGAAGTCAAAATTAGACGTGGCTGAGTCCAATTTCACCTTGATTAGTATTTACATAAGGCAGAGGGAAACAGGAGAGGAGCACATAAATAATGTACTGTTTGTTGCAGGCCTCTCAGGAGGAGAGGTCTCAGCTCTGGTATTGATCACACACTGGCTCCCTGTGCAGAAATCCCAAATCTCCCCTCTATGTACAGAAGTAAACTTCCAGAATCTGAGTCACACAGGTTGGGGTGCAGACTCAGGCTTTACTACACCAGAGGGTCAGACAGCTGCACTGCAGAGCCCCAGATGGAAAAACACGGGGAGCTCCCAGATCTGCTTATTTTAGAAGACGTTCTTCTTTTCCTTCACTTCTTTCCTTCTAGTGGACTTCACGTTTATGACAACAGTTCCAGGAAATGCAAACTTGGGAGAAGCTGATGGTTGAATTTTTCCTCCTGTTTCAGTATCACCACTTATCTACCCAGTTTTAATACAAGTTGGGGGGATACCAAAACAAAATTTTTACCTGAGAATGACTCAGTGCCATCAGTTTCTAAGGCAGCTGTACAATACAGTATTACTCAACAGCCACAAGCTGTTGGTGGCACCTGTGAGAACAAAGTGAGAATAGTTTCTCTTCCCTATTCTCATTCTTTTCATATTGGAAGGATGATTTAGCTTCATGCCCAGTCCATGTGGGCAGAGGTGGAGAGCATCCTCTTTACTATATCCTGGTGAACATTGTTAAGAAAATAATTCCAATACTTTCTTTGAAGAGACTTTTTCACTTCTCCTACTCAAAACTTCTGGGTTTTTCAAATGATACCACAATCCCACACTGCTCCCCAAAGCACCAGATGTATCTGGTCCTGTTTGCCAGGTCCTGGGCAGCATCTGCAGACATTCAGAGTGATGGAAAACAGTCATGTGGCAAAGCAACCATCAGATCCCACAGTATGTTGGAAGCTGCAGTGTTCTCTGCAGGTTTACAGCCCTAAAGCTGAAATGTACAGCCCTTAGCTGAAAGTTAAGTAGCTCAGGGTATTCCTAGTGACAAGAGGCATCTAAAGTGTCCAACACAGCAACTATCCCCTGATAAGGCACCCACACTGAGCCAGCAAGAAAAGTAGCTCAAAGATTCAGCATCACTATTTGCCTGATGCATCAATGTCTCATAAGTTTGCAGCAAATGAATGTCATCCTCCAGCATACTGTTAGGAAAGATTGCTTAAAACTAATTAGCTCAGTAACAATGGCCTGTCATTATGCTACTAAGTCACCAGCACGAGCACATAAGTTACAGTGACAGCTCAGGGTATAAAATAAGTGCCTTTATATCGAAATTTGCAAAGCGCTTAGCAGTCAAATGCCAATCTATTCACTTCTGCTAATATTGCATAGTTTCCTCTTAATAGACTGCTCCAAACTCCCACACAAAGATATGACTTATTTTACTACAGAGAGGTCTTTCTACTTCATACACTGTCCATGCACAAATATAGAAAGCTTTTTAAAGCGCATTTATTTCTATGGTGTTGATTCATTCCACATCAAGATGAACACGAGATTCAGAACATGACTTTAGAAAAAGCTGAAGGTAATGGAACAAAAACTCTCTCTTGGGTGACTTAGCCAGGGATGCACAATAAACTGAAGGTAAGGGCCAGATTTTGAGGGGCAAGAACATCAGCAGTTCCCACATGCAGCACTTTACAAGATTTCCCCAGTAGAGAAGGAAATAGTTATTGCTATAATTATTTCATAGTTCCAGTCAGCTGCATTCAGTTGTACTGTTATATTCCAATGGCAGGAAAATGGAATACAGTAAACTATAAATATCTGTCAGAATTCCTTTGAAAGGACAACAGTTAATTGCATAGCTTGATCTCCTGCCGTGCAGAGCTTGCATTTCAGGTTAGAAAGGTACAGATTGTTATTGATTTAATTCTCTTGAAACATGTGTGGTATAAAACTGTTCAAAAGACTTATGGGGGAGAAATATATGCTTCCAAAGGAAGTCCTACAGCACAAGACTGTGGCAGGCTACCTTCTTGTAAAATGCTTGCTGAAATTCAATACATTCCCTTCCAAAGGCCCTCACAGCCCCCTCAATAAATTGAGGCTCCTTGCTTCATTTGCAGAAGTGAAATTAAATCAGTGAATCAGATGAAGGACAACAAAAGATTAGCAATAGTATGAGGTGCATATAAAAAATAATTTTCTGTGTTAAGACTAATTCAGTCCTTACTACACTCTCATTCTAACAGAGCCATTCCCATCTTTCCTGTTTTCCTTTCATCTGACTTCCAGTTCTACCTTTCTCTTTGCAAAATGATTCCAGGCAGTCAAGCCAATACTTTTGACTATTATAATCTCCAGCCTTTGTATCCACTTCTGATTTGGCTCGTGCAAAGTTGGTCTGGTGACCCAAAGACATCAGGACATACAACTGTGTAGTAATTAGTTAAGCCTCATCCATTCTGGGAATAAATTTCCCATTATGGGCATGGACAGCAGTGAAGGTGAAGCCCTGTTTAACACTTGTCCAGCTCATCTACTTGCCACGAAGGGTAACTTGACCCAGTGTAAATTATGTATCATTGTGATTTTGCCAGTCTCCCTCAGTGCTTAGCCTGCTGCTGGTACACACAGAGCCAAAATCCCACTGCAAGGAAGCCTTTATTAACAAGTTACACAGCTACTAGTAAATTGCTTACTCCCAGATTCTGTAATTAAGATGACACATCTTCCTGACGATTGCTTTAAACAGACAAAATATTAGTGGAAGAAATGCTGCAGAACTGTTTCAGCACCTGTTTATCATGACCATGTGTTAAGCTCCGTTTGCATACCCTGCCAGCCTTTATTAGGAGAGCTCTGCAAGTTGTGGACTGCCAAATATACCTTCTCCAAATCAGTTATTAGCTTCCCCTCACTTTCCAGGCTTAGGACAGAAAAACCATACTTACAGTTTTAATCTTCAGGTTTTCCAAGGTGGATGGGTGAGGTTTCTTTGTTGTTCCTTTGGGAATTTTTAGTATTTTTCTCTTTGAAGCATTAGCTGATGAATAATATGCACTGAGGGATTAAAATGAAACACATTGCTTTAATAAATAGAAGAGTAAATTGAGCATTACCTACAAGATACTTGGACACAGAAGCAACTTCCACCCAAGGTAAAATTTCTAGCACTTGCCACAGTTGCACCCAATAAAACTGAGAAGACTGCCACTTTTGTCCAGCCCTGAACACCCCACACCACACTGAGCACCGAGCACGGCGGCCGTGTGCTCGCGGCGTTCTAAAGGCAAGCAAAAGAATCATTAAATAGATGACTGAACCCAACAGGATTTAGGCATCCCCAGCCAAGCAAGACACAGCATTAGCTGGCAATCACTGTGCTGCAGGGCCTGCCAGCACACACAGCTCTGCAGGCTTTTCCCACATGAGGCAAGAGCAGCTCCCCAAACCCACCCCATGCACAGGCAAACCCCAGGCACTGAGCATCCCCCTCCTAGCAGGCAGCACCCAAAGGGCTCCAGGCTGCAACCCCCGGGAGAGCAGACAGGCACAAATACAGGCAGTGACCCAGCTGTGAGAGGGGTGGGGAAAGTTCTGATGAGATGAAGTAGGTAAGAAAGAATCTCTGGAGGAGAAGGGAAAAAAAAAAAATTACAGAGAGAGATTTAAGATAACAGGCAGCAAATGCAGACAGGATGCAAATGGGGAATTCTTCCAACAGGTTTTTACCACACAGGATCTTGGGAAGCGTTTGGGCTCACTGCTGCATATGTGAGGAGGAATACAGCTTGCTGAAGACTTTATGGGAGAGGAACACTGGGCTTTTGTCTCTCGAGCTCCATTTCTGTGGTTTAAAGCAAGGATAAAGATAATAACATCCTGTCCTGAAACAATTTCAGGAGCTAAATGGAGTATATACAGTCAAGTAAAATTAAGCTATTGTTATTAACTCTCACCTTCTCTCACCCATGATATCAGATGAAAAAGACAGTTTCTCTGAAGAAGCAAAAAAAGCATCATAAGAACTCCCATTCACACTGCTATTACCTATAATAGCATAAATCCTCAATATCTAACTATTACACATAGACTTGAACTCTTTCTCTTTCTCGTTAAAATTCCCTCTCCTTTGCCCACTCAGCACGGAGGCAGGCAATTCCTTCCTCACACCCGGGCTGTGAGGTGAATTTGGACAGAACCCGCTCCCCACACACCTGCCTGGCAGGAAGGCTGAGCATTACAGAGCTGCTAAAACTCGGCTGGGGAGAGGGGCTGCACCTTCCACCCTCTCCTTTATGACTCCTCAGACCAGCAAAATCACCCCATGTCAGCATATGGAAGTGGTTAGTCAATGAGGGGAGGGGCAGATCCAGCCCTCTAAGCATTGATTGCAAGCTCACAGTTTCTCCCACAGGCAAAAAAAAAAGTGTACTTGAACCCTTAGAGCAGATAGGCTGAAGCTGATTTATTGGGGTGATTTAGATCTGTTAAAACAAATTTAATTTTGAATACAATTTTATATCAATTAACAGAGTCTCACAAGTGTAGCCATTAAGGAATCTCTTTCCAAAACCAAAGCCAAATATTCAAGATTTATGAGACTGACTTGCCATATTGGAAGTAACTAATTATTCGTAATGATTCTTTGTACTCTGACAGTGATTATGTATTTTCAGTGCAAATGACCATGATGGAGCAAGTGATAAAGGCAGCCCATGTTTGTGAAAGGGATACCAAGCAGTTAAGGCCTGATTGTTTTGGCAAAGTATTGGGGTAGCAGGGAAAGAAACAACACAAAACAACTAAGCCCATCGACACAAAATCCAGCTTATTTAACATCCTGAAGTGTCTCCTGGTGCATGTCAGAGCTGTAATGAAAGTCTGTGGTCTCTTTTTATTGCCTTGAGCAATTTTGTATTCAGTTTATTTATGGTGACCTTTTGGTTGTCCTTCCACCTTGGACATGACAGCCTTTAACAAAGCAAAGCCTAGCAGACTCAGCTTGCAGCATTTACAACAGATTGAGGAGCGTGTTTGGGGTGAGAGGAGCAATGCAGATTTGGGGCATGATTCTCATTTGCATTGAATTTTCTTCACTCCGGGCAGAAAAAGTACAGTAGCAACCCCACTTCCACCTCCACTGGATGAAGGAAATGTCTCTGGATTACTCTGCCCTGATTAAAGTACCTGTGAATCAAAAATGATAGTTACACAGGGATTGGGTAGATTTTCACATGGCCTCAGGCTACAGAGAATACAAAAGCACCGCCTTTCTCCTTTTTCATAACTTCCAGTACTGCCCCAGCCACAGGAACAGAGTAATTGAGAACAAAGTCCCTGTTCCAGTGAGGAGCTCAGTGCCAGCAAGGTTAATGTCCAGGGGCAGGCTGGTGGCAAGAGCAATGCCACGTTTACTGCTGTGGCTGCTGCTGCTCCGATGCCACACTCACTCCAGCTATGAACCAGGGTCTGATTTCTGATCCTCAAAAGGCAAAGGCACAGCAAATTGGTCATTAAAATCTGCAGCAGCACGCATGTGATTAAAATGTTAATGTCAATATTGTAATCAAGGTCTGACTCACAGGACAGCTGGTAAGAGACTTGATCTGTATTGCTTAGCCCCAGTCACCTGATGCAGACCAGGGTTAGGGAACGGTTGTGCCCCATCACATGGCAGGGATTGGCATTCACTGGCTCATGTGGAGAGCTGGCTGCTGGAGAGGGACAATCAGCCCAAACCCAGGTCCAATATTGATAACTCCAGCCAGGAGAGAGCTTTTCAATAGATTTCCTTGGCATCACCTGAGCTGCCGCCCTGCTGCAAAGGCTCTCCTGTGTCCTGCCCACCAGCAGTGCTGCTCCTGGGTTGTCCTGTCCACTGGCCTTACCTGCCCATCCCTCTTGCTTTTGGAATTTTCTGAGCTAGTTTCTATCCAGTTGAGTTTTAGACATTTAAGCCTGTGGTAAATTTTGCGCGATGTTGTCTAAGCACCAAAAGAGCTATAGTCTGCAAAGCTTCTTTTCAGTAAATTCAGGATTAATGAAGAAGGCCTCTCTATTGTTGGAATGTCTAATACAATTACCCACTGAATGAATGGACTAGGCAGCAGTGGAGGGCTCCCAGGTTTGTGGCAGGGAATTGTCTGTTTTAACATCCATCTGTTTTCATTCCCTCTGATCCATTATCATTCACCTAGAGTTATAACATGATGAATATCATTGTGCAGAATGCCATTTGATGCTGGGGGGAAACAAAACCACTGTAGGTCTGCCTTCTATTGAAAACATGAAATTGCCTTGGTGGAAGGAAAGGCATGATTGATTCAGAGATGCTATTTCAAGCAGAGGCATCCTTTCCCATGTGGACTCTTTGATTTTGTTAATTCCTTTGGATGACCCTCCTGCTGCATCTTGCAGCAAGAAAAAATATATATACACAAATGAGAATAACTATGGACAATCACAGTGCTGCTGAATTTGTGGAGGTAATTGAAAAAAATAATGGTATTCACAACTTTCCCCAGAAGGCACCTTTGGTTTACGTTCCCAGTGACATTAAACTCCTGTACATAAACATGGGATGAGAATCTTGATGACCCTGCTGACAGGAAATAAAGAAAGGAACTTTACAGGCAATTTCCACTGTCCTTGTTGGTCAGCAAATTTGGAAGTGAATGAAAAAAAGAGAACTAGAAATGCATATTAATGATGGAGGACCTATAGCACAACGGGAGTGAGATGAGCACTAGCAAAAGAAACTGTTAAAAATGCCCTAGTTTATCTTTTTTAATGACTTACCCTTATGATGTACTTATAAGCAACATAGAAATTACCTTGTAAATAAAAGGACAGGCTCACCAGTGTAAAAATAACTTCATGAACTCAGTGTAAATGCTTGTTTCTAGGAAGTGTCCCTTAAAATACTGGTAAAGCAAATACATTTGTTAAATCAAATCCGTTGTTTAACTGGGTGTTTGTAAACTGAGACCTTTTCATTAACAACCGTCTCCTGGATCTTGGTTGTGACTTTCAAATATCACACATTTGAAAAAAAATACTGTAGTGTCACTTAATGAAACAGAAGAGGAAACACCCTTTGGAAATCCACAGTCCAGCAAAACCCAGGGCAGATAACTGTCTGGCTCCCCACTAGCCTGTAATTACCCACGGAAGCAGCCACATTTAGCTATCTTCCTCCTTTAATTGGCACGCAAAAGATTATAGGATTTTATTAGGACACAAATGACACCGATCCAAGTGTGATTGAGGCATGCAATGCATGACTGACTATTTGCATTAAGAGGCTTTGCACTACACATGGGATTTCTACCTTTGGTTTTAAATGGCTTAAATTTAAATGACGTTTCTATGCTACATTTTAAGAGGATGATATTTATTTTAGCGCTTGTCTAAGTAAGGTAGGGCAACGCTGTTGCCAGACACCTCCTCAAAGAGCCTGTTTGGGCCATCTGGAAGGGGGTTAATTTTTGAGTGCTGCGTTGTTACAACTAGATCAGGAATGTAAGAAAATGGTGGGGAAATGGGCATTGAAGTGCTCACATAGATGTTTTGTAGAGCGTGTTAGACATTCAGCTGCCACTGCTAGGGACACCAGCCTGAGGAAACCACCATCCCTGGTGAGGAATGGACTGCAACAGTGAGAGAAAGCAGCAGGAGATTTTTTGGGCTTCCCTTATTTCCACAGCTCCTACTAACTCTGAATCTTCTTCATGGATTTTTTTCCCTTATACGTGAATCTCAATGGACTCCTTTAGGCTTCATTTCACAACATCTTTCTAATGTATCACATCCAGAACTAAAGACTACCCCCCAGGGAAGGTGAAAGCAGCTGAAGATGTAAGGAATTAAGTCAAGTCAGTCCAACAGAGCAAAGCCAGCCCCACACAAGGAAGGGAGTACCCAGAAGTGATGGTTACATGCGGCAATATCTCACTGTGTGCAATAAAAGATGATAACAGGAGGATTAAGTCCTGCTACCATTGCGATATGTGGGACAGCCCTGTGCAGGAGCCCTGATCCAGGCACACCTTCCTGAGTGCTGTCCTTGGGACTGGGCACTGCACTGCTGCTCAGCTGGCCACCAATCCAGTCCCTGTCCCAAGGGAATGCCTGAGGTCCAAGCCTTTGGCCAGGTGATCCTGGAGAGAGGGCCTCAAACCGCAGGCAATCAGGAAGGAAACAGCCCCCTCCCGCATTGCAGAGCCCGAATGAAACCTCAACAAGACGAACGGATGGGGAGCAGGAGCTAATGAACAGGGTCTGCTGCTTTCATCGTCATGAGCCTTAACCCTCGGTTCCCCTACACCACTCCGTGTCCCACCTACAGCTCTGGCTGCCCAGCTCCTCTGTCCTGCACCCTCATCACCAGCTGGTTCCCTGATTGTTCCCTAACTCGTCCTTTCACACACAGATTGTTCCCTGGCTCATCCCTCAGCTCTTTCCATGTCTCCCAGCTCCTCCTGTGTTCCACAAGTTGTCCTGAACCCCCAAGTGATCCCTCAGCCTGACCCTCGGTTCAGATTTAGCCCTCAACTCACCCTCCTTCCCTGTTCCTGGCTCACCCTCCGACACCCAGCTCACTCCTCACCCCTGGGCACATCGTTTGACCCCCGGCCCATCCCGCAGCTCACCCCTGGTCCCACCGCTGGCCGCAGCCCGTCCCCGGCTCCCTTCGCTGCCCCGTCCCGGCCCGGGCGCTGCCCGCTCCGTGTCCCGGGGCAGGGCGGACGCGGGGCCGCGGGGTGGGAGCGGGGCCGGGGGAAACTTTTGGCGGGGGCTCGGGCGGGAGCGGC
>VZTZ01011609.1:563460-579877 GCA_013400955.1 Drymodes brunneopygia | reverse complement strand
TTTTTTTTTTTTTTTTGGTTTGACCTTATTTTCCCTTTTGTTCCATGGAGTCATTCAATCTTTGTACTGCCGGGTTTGTTTACCTTGCCAGAGGAAAATGTTAGCACCCTTCCATTTAGGAGCCCGGGGCTGCTGTCCTCAGTGCCTCGCAGCCCAGCACCGCGGCCTTCGCTCCCTGCCCGGGCACAGCAGCACGGTGCCTGGTGGCATCCAAATCCCCTTGATTCAATTGTGTTTCTGCGTTTAAAGGGAGGAGAAGCTGGTGAGAGGGAGAAACAAGCTGTGAAAATAGCTCTGCGTTTAGATGGACGGCCTTTTGCAAAGCTAAACAACTTGATCTTCCAGGCTGCTGGGTAATTCCCATGCCTGCAGAAACAGGGCGAGAGTGGGCAGGGAGCTGGGGCTGTGGCCACTTTAATCTGACATAAGTATGTGTTTTTGCTGAAGGGGATGGTCCTTTCCTGCCCTGGCTGCTTGTCCCGATTACCTCCCTTGTGCCAGCACTGGCATTTGTGCTGCCAGGAAAACTAATTCCCTGGTTCCCTGATCTGGCTCACTGCACAGCCACGCAAATGCCCTTCTGGCATGGGGTGAGGGAGATGCAGAGCAGATGTGTATTGATTAAAGAAACCCTGCAAATGTGGCCTGAGCCTTTGGAGCAGGATTACAACTACGTGTTCTTTCTGTGTTTTAGGTCATCTTCTAAGTCGAGGGGGCCGCTGAAATGGGTGGTGGAAAATGATGATTGTGCTGCAGTGACTCTGGTCTTGGTGAAGCTTGTGAAGTTGCTCTTATATGGGGTAGTGGGGAGTGGCTGAGGGTAGAAGGGATTACTGGGAAAGATAAAACCTCACTTGCAAGTTAATTGCTCTGAGAACACAGTTTCTACCTTGTTTTCAGTGATTAGTTTCAATGTGACAGGGAGAAAGAGGAGACAAGCTTTTTTGTGCTTGGCTGGTTACTTGGAGTGGATGCGGTACCTAACCTTCGTGATGGCAGAAAGTTAAAAGCAGTTCAGTCTGTAAATGGCATTTGTAGCTCTGTTAGCACAATAATTCCTCCGTTTTAGCCTTCTGTTCTTTTTGTCTCCTCCTGTCTTTCTTTCCTGTACTGTATCCCGTGCATGTGTTGTATTAAGGAGAAGGCTGTATTGGATATTAAATCCAAGGAGTGGGGGAAGGAGCTCTTCTAATCAGTGTCATTTTCCCAGCTGTAATCCCACAGAGGGATTGAAGAAAGTGTCAGGAGGATAAGATCAGTGTTTGAGCCCAGCTAAACGCTGGCTCTGCTGTGTGAAAATGGCTTTAAATGAGAGCTCGGTTGTGCAGGGAGAAAATTGCACCCATAAATTGTGCAAATTTCTAAATAAAAAGCCTTTAATTGTGCTAAAAGAGGGGGAGGGCCCCTCTTGTGTGCACGTCGGAGACTTCAGTGAGCATAAGTAACCTCTGTGGCACAGCAGTCATTGACCTTGTCAAGTCCTGCCATCGGAGGTCATGTGTGGTGAAGTGGGTTGCCACAGGGGATTAGCACATCTGGGCAGAGGGGTTTTCCTTCTGAGCTTGTGCACGCTAAATCCCATCCCCAGCAGCACATCTGGAGCCAGCAGAGAGCACAAGGAGCCAGCAAGGGGATGGGGAGGCACCTGCCATGAGTGCAAGGGAGAAACCTGTCTGGAGCCAGGGGCTTTCTTGGCCCCAGCTGCAGCAGAAAGAACACTTGGTTACACCATGAACTCCCAGCTCCAGTGAGGAGAAGGTGGACTTGAAATTTAACCATAAAACCCCACAAACTTGCCTTGGTCATCTCATAATTAGACAGTTTTGAACACAGAACTGTCTTTTTGCCCAGGTTTCCCTTACAGTTTTGCGTGTACGTTTTGCATGTACAAATGTACTTTTGCATCCTACCTGCAGCTGTTGATTTGGTGCGAGAGGTACAGTTTTATGCAGGAAGGAGGATCATATGCTTATTTAGTGGGCTGAAAATATGCAGAGGATGATGTTTTGTTATAAATCTCAGAAGGAATGAGTGGTGTATCGGCTCCCATGTAAGACTTGACAATTACTGTGTGAAGATATTAGGCCCAATTCACAGATGGTGGTGTCTGAAGTACAGGGAAAACAGATAATTACCAGCAACTGATCCATTTGCTCTGTGCCTAAAGGAGAGAATATTTAAGGCTGGCTTTCCTGCTTGAATGAAGTTTTTATTAGAAAGCTTGATGCCATGGCATCCTTGAAGTCTAAGCATTGCAGTGTCAGATTTTATACGGACCTCTTCTGCTTTGCCTCCTGTGTTCTTTTACAATTCTGCCTTAGTTGAATTAATTTCATAGCCCAGGAAGAAGGTATTAAAAGAAAATTGCCAGTATTTCCAGCAGGAAAATAGTTGGTATCTTAGTAGGCAGAAGAGGCATTAAAATTGAAGCTCTCTGGTTTTTGTGCTTGCCAATAAGGGACATAATTTGTCATTGATGCCCATCACCGCCTGAATGAGGAGAAAAATGATAATGCTCTGCTCTTGCCTTAGTTGTGAGCACCTAGAACGAAGCTGTAGGTGGTTGTAGCTGCACGAATACTGTGTGCTGATGGGGTTTGATATTTGTGCTAAATTTTTGCTAGGCAGGAAAATGAGAGTTGTGGAAAGTTACAAGTTAGAGAAAGCACTGTGTGAACAGCATCAGGAAAATGATGCTGAAGGTTGCTCCTTGGAGGTTCTCTGTCCAGGAGGTTCAGGCTCACAAGTGGCATTGGTGACACCAGAGAGGCACAGCCCACGCTGGGGTTTTCAGCACTGGTGGCTTCTCAGGCTTCTTCAGAGGTTACACAGTTCCTACGAAGAAGTGTTTAAGACTGGCATGGGTGGTTTTTTACAGCCACCTTTAGAAGCTGTTCCTTGACTTCCTTCCAGGAACTGTGGGGCACAGATGAAAGTCTGGACCTGTGTCACAGCAGTGGTGGAGCTCTGGATGGAGCCTGGGATCTCCTGTTTCAGCACTTACTGTTCCATATTGCATCTGAAATACCAGGTTGGACTTGGAGAATTAAGTGGCGCAATTACGAAGCGGAGGAAAAAAACCCACTTATGTGGTGGCTGTGATAAATTAGTCATTTTGTACCTCCAAATAGCCAATTATTCCTCTGACTGGCTTTTATCTGACCAATTTGCATGTGCAGTCATGGTAACTGGTTTGCAGATTAGGTGCAGAATTTCATGTGGATCTGATGTTGCATTTTCGTCTTGCTCCCTTGGAAGCAGAACGCATGGATGAGGGGTTCTGTGTAACTCATTACTGTTAGCTGCTTTGTTTTTTCACTCTCAAAGCTTCTTCAGACTTGAAAGAAGCAAGATGGCTCAGTCTTGTAGGTTGGTTTTGTTTTTTTTTTTAATATCAGACAAGGCGATGTAAAGTGGTCCCAGCTCCACAGAAGCTGCAGCACAGATTTCATTTGTATTGGCGTTCTCAGCTGCACCTTTTGAGAACACATTGTTTGAGGGCTGAGAACTCACTGGAGCTGCAGTGTATTTCAGAAGAGATATGAAAGGAGAAAAAATTTTTAAAAGCTGAAGGAAAGAAGGAAAAATGAACTGAAGCATCTTGGAGTGACCAGGGGTGAAACGGTGCCCTGCTGAAGCCAGTGTCAAAACTCTGTCCTCACTGGTGCCAAATTACTGTGTCTGCTCTCTGATTTTGATATGAAGCTGAAAATTAACAAATGGTAATATATTTAATATTGTACACCTAGAGAGCTAAGTGAAATCTTAATTTGAAGAATATTAATTATTCAGGTAGCTGAATTTTGCTAGTAGGTTACACATAAGCTCTCTTTCTGTCAGGGATTTGTGTCAATTTAATGTGCTGTGGACTTTGTAGAATCTCTGATATGAACAGTCTTTGAAGTGGAGAAATGGTATAAAATATTTGCCAACAGCCAGCCAGCTTTTTAAAAGCTTCATTTGCTTCAAATAAGTCAGCCTTTTTAAAAAACAAACAAAACTGAGTAGCAAGTACAAGAATAAGAAGATGCTTTTTCAAAAACTGGCGTTTTTTATATAGGCTCCAGCAATGCAGCTGTAGTTACCTTGGTCTCCAGTGCTGCTAAAGACAAATTAAGCTAATAAAACAGTATCTCGCAACATCATAACAAATAAATGGGCTAATCTGTATGCAAGTTTCTTGTACACCAAATTTAAACTGCTTGAGCGTTTCCTCTTTTGGTGAGAGGCAGAGGTTTTTATAAACATAACCTTTTCAAGGGTCTGTGGAACAATGCCTTGTCAATCATTCAGGATTCAGGGATTGAAGATTGCGCGGTAAGAAGTATTTTGAGGAAATTATATGTTTATTTTCTTGTGACAGCTTCATGTTAAACTGAAGGCAGGTTCCAGGGAGGCAGCTGTATCCACCTGCCTGGTGTTACCCAGCTCCACTGGGGAGCTGCAGGAGTTCCCTGGTTTCCATCCAGTCCCAGCTAGTGTATGATCAATAAAGTGTATGGGGGTGCACATCCATGTGTGAGCAGATGGGTTTCCTCTCCTCTATGTGCTTAAAACAGCTGGACCTGTGTTAAGTTGCTTGTAAATTCCTGTTTGTTCCTTTGCCTATTTTTTTGGATTGAGCACTCATGGCACTTTGGTTTTTTTTGGTTTTTTTTTTTTTTTTGAGTAGAGCAGCACCTGTGAAGTGTCCTGGTCTTGCATAAAGCCTGCTATTAAAATAATTGCAGGTGCACAAGCACCTAAATTTAAATTCTCTGAGCTGTTTAAACTTGTGAGTTTTTTCACATCCTGCTTATTGAATTATCAGGGTGTAAGTTTTATTAAAACTGGGTGTGAAATCTAATTTTTGCGAATAATTTTCTCTGCAGTGGCTGCTCAAGAGCCCTTCCAAAGTACTTTCAGCACAGCTTGGGGCAAAGCTGGAAAAATCAGAGTTGAAAATTGGGGCACATCACTTTCCCCCCTGTCTAGATAAGTTATTTAATCTCTGTCCCTCTGTTTCTTCTGTAAAACAAGGATAACTTATCTCCTGGTACTTTGCTGCTTAGTAGTTGTAAACCCTGCAAGCAGGATCTTTTTGATAGGGAGTACATTAAGATTAAAGTACATGGTGTTTTGTTCTGAAGAGTTTGAGGATGAAATTTATAGGCAACTGTAAGCTGCATGTTTGCTTATGATAAAATTGGGAGATGAAGTATAAAGGAACAGACACTGGTACTGGCTGTGTAACTTGCAGCTTTACAATACAAACAGCCTCTTGTTTGTGGTGATAAAGGCAAGAAATCCAGTGTATTCTACCAGCTACAAATAGCTGCATGGGGTAGAGCTTTTCACTCTGTAAAAATGGTCTTTTTCTCATTCTGAAATCAGTCCCTCAGCTGTTCCTGTTAAAAGGTCCTCTCTCCACTTGTTTAATGACTGTGAATTTTTGTTACTCTAACAGGAAAAAAGCATCTTTCGCTGCTGAACGTCCTTCAGCCATTGCTGCTCTCTCCTCCCCCTCCCTTTTCTATATTCTAAGGATTTAGTTTGTGAAATTCCCCCCAATCCTTTGGCTTAATCAGTTGGAAAGTGCAGACAGCAGCCTGGCAGGGCACTAAGTTGCTCTGGATGATCATCCTTTCCCCAGCCACCATTCCCTGCCCCTGCTTGGTTCTGCAAAACTCCCGTGGATTGATGGCTCTGGAATCACACTGGGATTGCTGAGGCACCTGAGAGTGCCCTGCAGAGCTGCCCAGTGCAGAGCCCTTCCCCTGCCTCTGCCCTTGGAATTTCTGTCTTGTCTTCCAGAGCTCTGCCAAGTGCAGTCCCAACCCTACTGTACATGCAGGGGTTTTGTTTTTCCCTCCAGCTCCCCCAGCTCTTCTGGATGTTGTGTAAATATTGGGAATATTGGGGGAGGGGGGAGGAGGTGTGTGTGGATGATGAAGAATTTTGGAGAGAGAAATTGGCTTGGTGGCCTTGGGATATGATTTTGTAACTAATATCTGGAGATGTCTTTTCACTTCTCTCTGATGGATCCACTGTCTTAAAGCTTTTTGGCGACAAGATTCAAAACTGATATTTAATCTTCGACAGAGAGAAAGATGAAAAACTGAAAGACCATTTCTCCTCAAGACTGCACATTTAGATATTTCTGGATGTGTGTCTGTGGGTTGTTCTTCATTCCCAGCCTCTTCCACAAACACAGCTCATCATCTTGTGCCATTGATCATTCCCTTGTGGTTTTGAGTCAGAAAATCTCCAAGGCTTTTCATACCTGCTTAGGGGACTTTTTAATAGTAATGGGCCACTGGGGCAGGTGTCCTCAAAAGCTTTTCAATGGTGGATCAAAATCTAAACTAAAATTTTAAAAAAATCCAGTAACCAACCTCAAATCCACATAAATTGTGTAATGCATATAATGAAGATTATGAGCCATTTGCATCCCCAGAATTCACACTGGTGCACTGTTTAACCCATGATATGGGTTAAATACCCCTAAGAGAGGTTGTCTAGAACAAACCTTAGATCTTGCAAAATGAGCAAATTACAGTTTAGGCAGATGTGTGAAAGGATGCTTTGAAAAGAGGAGAGGGCCACATTAGCAGGGGTATATCTGGGATAGCCAGGAGAGGTGTGCATGGAGCTCCTGTAATAATTGCTGCCAGGGCTGGTCTGCATCCCTCACAAGAGAGTAACATCCATAGCATGGTATTAACATGTTTGCACAAAATCAGCGTGAGTCTGGGCTGGGGCACTGCCTCTAGGCCCTGCCAGAGCTCCAGATCATTGCCTAAAGGGGGAATTTTGCAGTGGCAGAGGAGCATTGGGAGGAAACTTTCCTTTGGGACTGTATTGCTGTTATTTTGTTGATATCTTTTCAATAAATTCCAGCAAAGAGCAGCAGAATACCCAGAAATGGAGAAGGAGGTGGCTGATCTGTGGGTCAGTGACAGGGTTGCATTATGTTCAGTATATTGTTACTTGGTCTTTTTGTTTTTTCCTCTGCATTTTGTTGATTTCTCCATCTCTCCATGTACATCATAGATGGTAAAATTGCAGGGAGAGTTGCACAAAGCTGCCTTTCTTGTCATTTCTGCTTAAATCTCACGTGACAGTTGGACAGAAGCTGTTTTCACTGCTTGAAGTGTGGGGGAGGTGAAATGGGTGGTGGATTTCTAAAGAAAAACTATATATACTTATTTTTCTGCATGCAGGCGGCTTGTGTTTGTGGTGGTGTGGGCAAGGAAGCACCTCATTACACAATCTATATCGGGTCTGTAGTGGAGAGAGCTTGATTTCCTCCTGGGTACAGATTTATCTCCCATGTCAAGTGAGTTTGGATACCCCTGTGGAGGGGATTTATTCTGCCTTTCCTTCCCAACTGGTGTCTCTTGGGGGAGCTGCCTGCAGTGGGAACACAAGCTGTGCTTTGCCTTTTTATTTCTTTATTCCTTTTTTATTTATTTCTCTTTCCTGCTCCTTTCAGTGGGACAGTAGTGCAGGGTGGAGATGTTTCTAAACCACATTAATTGGTTGTGATGCCACTCAGCCTCTGGCCAGAGCTGACCAGCCAGGGCCAGTCCTCACCCCTGTGGCATGATGAGACTGATCTGGGCTTGCATCACAGCCCGAGCCCTTTGCTCTCAGGAGGGTTGGAAAAAGCACAGTTTAGCTGTGGCTGGGATTTCCTGGCTCGGATGCAGGAGCTGCAGCACTGTCTGCCCAGACTGGGGCTGGTGGGTTGGTAACTGTGCCACAGCAAAGTGCAGGAAATGGCAGGGCTGTGCTTCCTCCACCTGCTGCTGCCTCCCCAGGGCCACCTTCCCCAGGGCTATGCTGCTGGGCTTGGTGAGGCTTCAGAGACACCTGGGTGTGCTGGGGCACCCATGGACCCACTGTGAGTGAAAACAAGGGCAGGGAGTCAAATGAGAGTAAATACTGGATTAATGGAGAACTAGCCATGCCTGATCCCCCCACACCCATTGCCTCCTTCACCCTGAGGTCAGTGGTTTGCAGGAGCACTGACTCACCCTTGGTTCCTGCTGAATAAAACATTCCAGCTGCCGGCTAAAAGTGGAAGTGGAGCTGGTCCTGGAGTGCTGCAGCTCCAAGGAAGCTCCTGGCCAGCCTTCCCAGCAGCATCACAGTGCCAGGCAATTGTTCGTCTGGAGCTCTGCAAGGTCCAGCAAGCCAAGGAGAGAGGAGTGGACACCTGCTGGCCCTGCAGCCACTGTCCCTCAGGCTGAGATGGAGACAAGCAGATCTGTCTTCACTGTGTTGTTTAGTGCTAGGAGCAAGTCAGGCTCTGTGTCCTGGTTTCTTGTGGCCATGAAGAGGTTTTACCATGAGAGGTCAGGTGAGCTGGGGGCAGGGCTGTGCTGCTGGGCTCAGCCAGCTTGGTTACACAGCTCTGCCCTTTCTCTTGCTCTTGCAGCAGCTGGAAAGGAATTGAACCTCAAATTTCAGTTGGTGTTTAAACATCATGGACAGAACAGCAGTCAGGGCTGGGATATGGTAGAGTGCTGTATGGGGGAAAGAGAGGAGCAGTTGGCACAGGTGTTAAACACCCAGGTTGTTTTTAGTGTGACAATTCTAAATGTCTCTAAGGGTAAATTACTAAAAATACATTTACTTGTTAATTTAAATCTCTACATCCCTGGACTTTGGGCTAGTTCAGGTCTAAAATTCAGGATTTCTTTTGCTGCAGAATCTACTTTTCTCTCATTCCACCGCTTTCCTCCCTCCAGGAGTGTGGGGATGCCCAGCCCAGGCTCAGCTCGTGTAACAGGGTTGAGCAGTGAGCCTGGCTTTGGGCGAAGGCTGCGAGCAGGGAACATTATCCCAGGCTGGCATTTGTGCTCTCTGGATTCATGGGGACACACGGTGTACAGCGGGAACGGGTGGGAGAATGAGCACCATTGTTTGCCAGGGGATAATGTCTGCACAGTGTGAAAGTCAGCTGGAGACTTGGCACAACAGAATTGCAGTGTGCACACGCACGTGGTGCAGGGAGCCCTGGGGACAGCCAGCACTCCCCTCTGCCTGCGTGGCTTCTGGTGTGGTCAGCACTTAGGCGGGGTCTAATGTGATGTTTAATAGGAAGGGTGGGTGATCACTTTAAGTTGCTTTCATGCGTTTCTAGAGAAAACAACTTAGAAAAGGAGAAGGAGCAAAGGTCATCTCGCACACACGCCAAAAAATGTGGCAAAAATATGATGCAGTTGCACCAATTTTCTTTACCACTATGGCTTTATTGGACTAGAGAGGAAATGGGAACCCAAGGGAGGTATATTGAAGAGATGACCTTTTGGAGTCCAAGGGAAAAACAATTTGTCCAAAAGCTTACAGTTAAGTATTAAAAGTTATCACCTTCCTACCCCCCTCTTCATATCTTTCTCCTGTTGTTTTTCCCTCCTGGCTTATTTGCTGACTGTAGGTATGTGGTACTTGTCTGTTCTCTCTCAACTCTTGAGAGAGAACTTGTCTGTTGTCTCAACTCCTTGGCTATCTAAAAAAGCCTTCCTTTAGCAGACAGTAGCACAGGCACATGTGAGTGAATGGCAGAAGAGGATTTGAGTGTTATTGCGTGTTTTGAGAAATGGTGATCTTTCCCCTGAAGGACTGAGCTCTCAAATCTGAACCTGGCAATCCCCCTAAATTGGACTTGGCTTTCTCTGAGAACTGTAAAACCAGCAAATTTTCAAAACCTCTTGCTAATGGCTTGCTGAGTGAAGATCAATAGAGATGCTGAGAGGAGCCAGGCCTGGAGAAAGAACATATAATGCAAGCTGCCTGATTAATTTGCTCTGGAGAATAAAAGCCTTCAGAGATGAGAACAGGGTATAAAATAAGCAGTTACAGACTTGCTATCCACTGAGTAGAAAATGTTAACTTCTTCAGTCTGGTTAAGTGTTTCCGGCATCAGTTTTGTAATGGCATAGTGTATTTAGTGTGAGAGGGCATAGTCAAAGTATGGATGAGACCCCTGCCTATTGCTCTGCCACCCAAAGGCACCTTTACTTCAAATTCATGTGTCATGTTAGCACAAGAAAGGAGATGTGTTGGCTTTAAAAATGGAGTATGTATCTGCTTCCAGTTCTTGGATTAGGTTTGTTATTTCCGTTGTCAGTGCAGGAGTTTAAATAGTCCTGGCTGTAAACAGCAATAAGAAACTGTTCTCTTCTCTTTTGGGCAGTTTCAGTCTGTATTTAAATACAGAATTTCTTCAGAAGAATTAGAGTCATCTCTGTTCTCTGAGTCACGTTTAACCATCTTTGTTGGGCAGCCACATCTGGGGTGGAGTGTGCCGTGGGTGAACTGCTGGGTCCTGAAATTGAAGATGGGCAGCAAAGAAAGCTGCCCTTGGAAGTGTTTGCATGCTTGCTTCTCAGATGCTCCTAATTCAGAGAACTGCTCCCTTCCCGAGACCAGTGACTCGCATGCTTGTGGTGTTGTTCCAGTCTTGTTCTTCTTGATGACTCCAGTTAAGAGACAAGTCAGTTTCCCAAAAGAAAAGAACTTTAAAGGCTGTTTTCTTGCACGCTCTTCTGTTGCCATGATGCCCATGTTCAAACAATGCTGTTAAAGAAGGGAAATTGGGAATTTTCCTACATGGATTTTGGCTGAGAGACTGGAGTTAATGTTTTCCCTCTGCTTAGAAAGATTTGTTAATCACAGGTGTCCAGAACCCCCAATATATGTCCTGGTGGTACTTCACCAGTACCAAAGGTGTGGCGGTGGCTGACTAGATCCTGGAGTGATTACTTGGGCTTCCTGCACTACTGAGAAGAAAAATGTTATCCTAAAATCTTGTTTTCATGTTTGTTCTCAAGCTACTTAACATGCATGGTTTATTTTTAGAGAAAACAATGTCAGCCAGATTTGTGCTAATTGTTGGCAACAGTATGTTAGCCCCTCAAATGCTGACAGGGAGACAATGTTTGGTGATTGCAGCCATGCAAAGCTAAAAATGACTTTAATTAAACAATCATGAAGTATACTTTGCAATGTATGAGTAAAACAGTGTGGTTTTTGGATTGGAGTTTTATTTATGTAGTTTTTTTCGCTCAGCTGATTGCAGGTGTTGTGTGACAAATTGGATCTCATTGTGTTCTGCCTTTAATTATTATTCCTGAACATATGAAAAAGATGAAGACTGCGACAAATCCCTCTCCTCATGACCCCTCCCCTTTGCTACCATTGTAGTTGCTCTCTACTTTAATTGCATTTATTTGTGGGTTTTGTTTGGTTTTTAATTTGCTGCAGTAGGGTTTTTGGTGGCGTTTCTTTAGTTGTGTTTTCACAGATCTTTCTTTTCTTCTTTGAATGTTTGAAGGCCTTGGCTCACTTCATAGTGCGGAGGCTCAGCTGTGTGACAAACACTGATTTTTCTTGCTTTGTGTGTGCAAGCAGAGCACGTTGGGTCCCAGCTTTCTTGTGGGCCAGTTTGTGGGGTGCAGCACAGATGGGTCCCTCACCTTCCTCACAAACTGCCCCTCCTCTGCTGGGTCTGGGGGGGCCCAGATTCAGGTTTGTGACCTCCAGCTGCTTCAGTGAGTCCCCAAAGTGCTCTTTTTGTCCAGCCACGAACAGCACAGTGCATTACTTGCCCGTGGTGTTTTGCTCAGGGATGTTCCGAACCCACCTGGAACCTTGCTTGGCCTCGGGAAGAAGAGCAGCACTTGCTGTCTGAGGACACACAAATAGTTGCTGTGAATCTGGTGCAATTACCAACTGACTAATTTGGGAGTGCACTTAGGCACCATGTGGTTTGTTGTCAAGTTTCATTATAATTTTGCGAAATCTTAATAAGGAAGTTTGGAAAGGGAAAAAAAAAATCCCCACAACCCAAAAATCCCCACAGTTGGGAATGATAAATGTTCTCCAAAGTAATATTATTAAATTTATTTTTAATTTAATTTTTCTTTAAATCTGAATATGCTTGTAGAAGTTGATGCTTCTGACTCTAGGGAGGTTCTTGTTAGCAGCCTGGGGGTCCTGTTGATGGCAATTGTAGTAAATGAATTTTAATAAATATGAAATTATGATGCTGTTCCAATTCTCCTACCCTATTGAAATACAATTGTGATTTGGCCTGGAACACACCTTTTTACTTCTGTTTTCTAGAATACTAGGCTTATGGGGCTGTTTTTTTCTCGTTTCTTTTCCTTGAGAAATCAATTATGTATTTTGTGTGGTGCCAGAGTAAACAGTGCATTCCAGAGCAGAGCAAAGAGCACAGCAGCTTGACTCTAATTCCAGTGTTGCATCTTGTCTACCTTAAATCTCTAGCCATTTTAAAACCACTTAGAATTAATTATTGAGCTTTAAAGCTCCCCTTCTCTGATGCCTGCCTACAGTAGCCAGCAACAGAAAGGAGGACTTGGATATAAATAAATGGTGTTTCATTGCATTCTCTGGTTTGAAGACATCTTTTTTCTCTTCATTTATAACCTTTGAAGTGGAATTGCCTATTGAAATGTGACGGTTGGTGTTGAATCAAGTGGCAGGGCTCCATGAGGCTTCAGAGTGCTGTGCAGTGACAGTGCAGGGGAAATTAGGTGTTTCAAAGAGCTGAACAAATTAGAAGGCAGAGAGTGCTTCTTATGGCATATTAAAATAGGAGTTTTAAAGGGCCTTTGAACTTATTTTTCAGTGGCTGGGTCAGAAACATGCTGGTTAGCTTGACAAAACTGCTCTTTCCTCTTTTGTTTGCTTGTGTTGCTGGGTCTAGGGGAAGCAAGAAAGGAGGTTTTGTATAAGCAGGCTTGTCCAAAAGCTTAAATCAGTTTGGTTTCTTGTTGGTGTTTCCTGAATATTCTTTAGCACTGTTAGCACTGGTCAGGTATTTCTTAATTCTTACTTTGCCATGGTAGTTTTTAAATCCTTTTGCCAGCTGCAACTCAGACCAGGTCCAGTGTGTGCTGTTGGTTGCTGGAGTTTCTTCCAAAAGGTAAATAAATGTATTGCTGTGCCACCTTTAGAGCATCCTCACCACCTTCAGCAGTTGCTGTGAACCGATTCTAACCCCTTGTATCCCTCCTCCCATCTCTCCCCTAAAATGCCAGGCTGCCTGCTGTGGCCATCTTCGATCAAACAGCTTTTATTTTCACTCTGTGCTGTGAGAAACTGCTCCAATTTTAGTCATGTAGTGGGTAGAAACAAACTAAGAAACTACTTGGAGGAAACGTAGCGTATCCCAATTAGCCAGAAGAAGCAAGAAGAAAAACATTGAGAGCAAACCCAAGCAAGCAGCCAGGAAAGCCAGCACTGTTTATTTTTGGCAGGAGCTGCTGAATGGAAGCTGCTTGTAGTTAATGCTGTCGGTGGCAAGACGCAGCCAGGGTCAGGTTACAGCTCGGATTCAGTGACCAGTAAATGGTTTTCCTTTTTCTCTCTCCTCGTTTCTTCCTCTTCTCTTCCTTTTGTACAGACGTTTGGAGAACTTGTCTGGCCCTGGGTGCCCTCGGAGGAAGATGCTGGGGTGGTGAAATAGTCTCCAGCACAGCCAGCAGTGCTGCACATTGGCGAGGCTCTGAGTATGCCCCTTGTGCTGCTCCTGGCACGGACAGTGCTGCTTGTGTTCCAAAGCAGTGCAACAGAAAACTTTACAGGGACAGCCAGACTGGGCCAGTGCAGTGAACTGGGCCAGGACAGCTTTGGCAGGGGGCCAGGAGCTGCTGCAGTGGCCACAGAGGTGCAGGGTGTGTGCAGAGAGCCAGGCTGGCACGGCTGCCATCAGCATGCATACGGCGTGTTAAACAGATCATGTCTCGTAATGCCGCTGTTTGATCACAGCCATGGGCAGGAATGAAGCCTTTTGATATGAGTGAAAGGCCCTGTTGGAAGATAAATAGAGGAATTCCTTAGAAAACAATGGGGAGATCTGCTGGAAGATGGAAAATGTGTTTGCTGGTGGGTGGAAAGAGCCTCTTCCTTTCCTTCTGTGCATCCTCTACTGCTGCTGCCTCTCAGTCTGTGTGACTTTGAAAGTCACTTTTTGTTTGCTTCTCTCTGGAATCTTAAAAGGAGATAAAAGTCACACTGAAAAACCAACTCCACAACAAAAAAATAACCAGCCCCCCTTTCAAACACAAGCAAACAAACCCAACCATACACAAACGACAACAAAAAAAACTCCAAACAATTTTAAAACTAAGTTTTATGTTGTCTTTCCCTTCAATTACTCTATTGCTTGTTTTCTTTCAAGGAGGAAAAAAACCCAAAACATAATTTGTGTTCGTTTGTAGATTAGAAGAAACTTCTTTCAAAACAGAATATGGAGTAGGTGTTTAAATATAATTTTGCAGGGTAAATAGTTTCCCTCAGTCTTCCACTTTAAATACTTGAATTCCCTGTTTTACGGTTTCTGTATTGAAGCAGCAAAGAAAATTCCCCCACCAGCATCCTCTGAACTGCGAGCAGAGATCTGTTATCTAACCCACAGTCTGGCGTGTTTATTAATGCCTTTTGCTACAGTGTTACAGTTCATTAACACCAAGTTGGGAAGTTTTAAATCCAGACAACAAATACTTTCTAATTACAGTTAAGGGATAGCTTGTTGCAGCTGTAATCTTCTGTTTTGCTTTAATGGTTTTAAAGTAAAAAAAATAAAAAGGAAGCTCACATCTCTACAGAGCTGTTTCTGTGTGGCAGAACTATTGGAAAATTGGTCATCTCCTGGCAGGCAATGTCTGTGTTATTTTTCCTTTTCCTCTCTACAAATCAATGATTATAACTAGTTTTCTCCTTATGCTGTGGCTCCCTTTTTGGTGCCTGTGCAAGAGTTCAGATGTGAAATACAGCATTGGTGTATTTCTGTGAAGAAGTGCAGAATTGAGATGCATTGGCTGTAGTGCTGGGAGCCCTGCTGCATTTTTCATATTCCCATTTAGTGAGGTGCAAAGATTAGCTGCAGCTCAGTCACCCTGCAACATTGCTGGAAGTAACTGAAAATCCATCTAATTGCAAAGCCCAAGGCTAATAAAAAGCATGGATGTGCAGCTCACAAAAGAGAGCAGCTAAAGATTGGAAGGCTATTGTAATCTTATCTCAGTGGGGGAAAAATTAAGGATGTATTTGGCTCAAATTATTCTCTTTGTCTCCGTGGCTGTGAGAATCAATAATAACCATCTTCCTACAAAACTGGTGTTTAAATTATCTCCTTCTTGTCCCTGGGTGGTCACTGCATTGCTGAGGTGGACTTGGTGGTTGGTGAGAGTGAGATCTCAGCTGAGGTCCCAGCTTCAGCAGAGGTTCTGAGATTTCAGAGCTCTGAGTGCTTATACAGTGTCCTCTTCATGTTAGTGCTGGGATTCTCATGTGCCTTTTTCCTAAGGTTAGGTACTCTCATCTTGTCAATGGCACCCTTTAAATCCTGGTGGCTCCTGCTTGACTGTGATCACATAGATGTTGGTAGAGCTGCACTTGTTTGATGCATACATTACATTTAAACTGCTTTGGTTGTAGACTAAGGGAAGAAAGGGCAGAGAATAAATAATCTATTGATGTTTCCTTCAGTGCTCAAACCTGTCCCAGATATGAGTTTCCAGGTAGCAGCAGCTCATTGAGTTGATTACTTTAATTCAAGTGTATCCAACCCCCCAAGTGGTGGGACTGAACACCAGCTTGAAAATTTAAATATTGAAACGATAGCTTTTTCCTACTGGAAAAAAAAAATCTTGAATTATTTCCTCTCTAAAGGGAACATTGAATCTCTGTATGGAAATGGTTGGTGTGTGTTTCTGGAAAAAACAATTTGCTGACCAGTTCCCAGCAGCTGCATTTGTTCCTCTTGGAGCATTTGACCAGGAAGAAGGGAATCTAATGCTCCTGACTGGGCACACAAATATTCACATACTTAGGAACTGAATTTAAATTTTAATAGGCAAGGGTAGCTGTTGAGAAAGCAGATGTATGACTTTTAGTTCAGTTGTGCAGAGACTTCTCACATGTTTACAGTTAAGGAAACGGGAAGTCCCATGGGAGGTTGAGGGAAATACTTGGAAACATGCTGTGACACTGCTAGATCAAGGCTAATGCTGTATTCCTTTTTTAATTTTAATTCTACTAATTTTTTTTGCTAGCCAAAACCTCCTAAAATTTGCAAGAAAGCCATACAGCAGTGCTTTTAGGTAATTTCTTATGCACAAGACCCTGGAGCAATTCCTAGCTTTTCTGGTAAGCTGGTGAAATGACTCCCATTTCACTGCTGCTGAGACAAGAACACAAGAATTTGCTTTAGCCAGTGCTTGAATGGGCCACCATGGAGTCCCTGTGACAGGGTAGCCCAGCTGCCTGTTCTCCCCACGTGTTTCTTGTACCAGGTCCCATCTCTTGTCTGGGCTGAGTCAGGAGTTTCCCTGTTCTGCACAAAGTCCATAGTGCAGCCTTCAGGAAGTGACAGCTCTGAATGCGGCTTGCCTTCTTT
>VZTZ01011609.1:457151-563454 GCA_013400955.1 Drymodes brunneopygia | reverse complement strand
AAAAAAAAAAAAAAAGAAGTCAATTTGGCATATATTGCAGTTATTCTCTGAAGAGGAATAAGCCATACTGCAATATTGTGTCCTATAAACGAGGCTGTGTAATCTTTCCATTCCCTTTAGCGAGCTTCACCCACTCCGCGGAGCAGAGGGGAGGCTTTCTGCTGGGCCACCTCTCAAAGCACTCTTGGGCCTTTTCAGGGTGGAATTAAGACTTTAAGAAACAGTGCAGTTTGTTGGCAGTAAAACACAGTGATGTTGTGGGTTTTCTATGAGCACCTTCCCTCATTCCTTCAGCAGGGATCCCAGTCCCAGAGCAGTGAGCCGTGATGAACTGGAGCTTTCTCGGGTTCCGAGGTTTGAGGCCTACATGTGGTGACTTTAGAGATGTCTGACAGCTACAAAGGGGCTAAAACAACAACCTCACAATCAGCACTGATGTGCTGCTTTGTCTGGGCACTGCTCTGAGTCAAAGGTACACTGAGAGTGAGCTGCTGAAGGTGAAAGAAGTAGGAGCGATTGTTTTTAATTTGCAGCGGGTAAAATAAAGCTCCGGCCGCTTAGGTTCTTGGGGGTGTTGTTTTGGTTTTTGTTGGGATTTTCTCTTGGTGTCAGTGTGTTCTCTTGTGTTTCTCTTGTGTGTGTTCTGGAGAAGCAGGAGGGTGCATTAATAATCGAGGACTCGCTCAGCTTTGCTTGTGACTGAGCTGTTTGTGGAGGGCATCGCAGTGCACACGGGTGGCTGAGTGTGTTTGGGGAAGCACAGGGTGTTGGTCCGAGGCAGGGACAGCAGCTCCTGCCTGCAGCCATGCTTGCTTTGCTGCTGGAGACAGGAGCCTGCAGTCTGTGTGGGTGAGCTGCTGCTCCTGCCCTTGCTTCCAGAAGGGAGATTGAAGGCATGGGCTTGAAGGAACTTGTCTGCCATTGCAGGTTGAGTTTGGTGGTGTGATTCCCCTGCCCACCTACTCCGTGGAGACTTCCCTGCACAACTCAGGCTTTTAAATATACTTTCTACCAATTGCATTGTTTTTGCAGCAAAGTGTCATGGAAGGGTCTTAGTGGATGAGGATTTTGTGACTGCTTCAGACTTCCTGCATTTGGAAGTGTGTCTGAGGTGGAAGGCAGTGGAATGTGACTCACAGCAAGGATTATTCACCTCCCACCAGTCTTTGAGCAGGTTGGGTTTGATGGCTGAGGAAATGACAGTCTGACTTGTCTGTAAGGTCAGTGGGATCCAAGCACTTTCTGTTAAATCTCTGTTTCTAATATTTTCTGAAGTTCTTGAATTCAGTCCAACAGTCATTTCCTAGTTTGTCAGGAAATTGTTTTGCTGCTTTATTGAATGAACTGCAAAATAATTCCGAGGAGGGGAAAACGTCTTAAGGAGAGTCTGAGCAATGCTTTAGCTGCTGGTGCCTGGTAAAACTGTGTAGATCAAAGGTACCCATCCGCCTTTTTTATCCTTATTGCTTTCAGCGATGATATTAAATTGATTCTCAGGCAACTGGAAAATGCTGGGTGGAAGTTAATCAATAAGTGCATAGCAATATTTCTCCATCCATACCAGCAGGACCCAGGTTGATGGAGGAGCTGCTTTAGGTCCATTGACCCCTGAGTGCAGCAGAGCAAAAAAGGCTGTGAAGTTTTTCCTTTTCAAAGACTTGGTGGAAGGTTTATGAGCTGGGTTGAGGATCTTCTCCTTAATCCTCCTGGGCTGCTATTTTGGTGTTGGGTCACGGTTGGGTTTGCTGTTGGCCTTTCTCAGTGTACTTTTTTCTGGACATGGCTCTGGCCTTCCACCTCTGGCCAAAGAATGAAAAACCGCCCAGAAGGAATTTCACATTTTGCATCAGTGTCAATGACTTCTAATTTACAATATTATGGAAACAATATCTCTTAGTTTTCCTTTCATGGGTCATACTTAGTACTTATTTTATTATGTGTTCTCTGATAGTGTCCTACCCTCTTGCTGCATAACTTGTTTTCCTGGAGGCTGGACCTGCCTCTAGTTGAAAATATTGCCAAGCGAAAACTAAATAGCTGGCTCAGATGAACTGCTAGAAAATGTTTCTACTAAGTCTGTGTAGGAGGATAGAGAGGGAGAGGCTGTATCATGGCTACAGAATAATGCAGAAGTCATATGCCAAGTAACTTCCAGCAAGTAGTAAACTTTTTCTCTAAGTTGATATTAAGAAATATGAAAAAGTGACACAATAATAGTGCACTTTGAGTATTGTCCTCCTTCTCTGCACTGGCCAGGCTTCTGCTCTGCCTGCCAAAGCCCAAGCTTCATATAATAGATGCTTTCTTAAAATAAAGCTGTATTGAAAACCAGTGAGAGGCTTTAGTGATACTAAACCCCCACCCAGTTATGAAATGCTCAAAGGGGTTTTTGTTTTTGTGTGGTTTTTTTCCTGTTGTGGTAAAACTGATAATGTGATGGGGGAAATTAGGGAAGGGGGTTGGAACTTGAATATGTGTTTTAGAAGCACGCAGACTTTAAATGTTTTTTTGCTGAGGTGAAAGTGGTTCTTAAGTGCTGCTGAGGAGCTGGGTCGGGATCTGTCCCCTTCTGGGCTCTGTAGGGTCCAGAAAAATACCTGAAGCTGGTACCAGCAACCTTTTAAGGCTGAGGACAGCCCAGATATCCTGGACCAAAGCCCTTGCAAAGGATTCAGTTGTCTCCAAAGAAATGTCCCCTTTGAGATGCCAATGTTTGATCCCAGACATAACTAGCTGTGCAAAAAAACCCTGGTGTACTTCACTGGATTCCTGCTGCAGGGAGGCTTTTGTTTTTGATGCACAATTTGATGGGCGCCTTGGGGAGGGTGTGAAATTCCCTCCTGATACCAGTTTTGGGGCATGAGGGAATGAACTTTGCATCGAGGCTAATGGCCCATGCAGTGGAGCAAAGCCACATTACTTCCCTGGAGCCAGAGGCAGTGGAAACAATCCTGAAGTGAAAGCTCTAGGTGATCAGACATGATATTGTAAAAATTTTTGCCACAAATGAAGTTTATCCTGGGCTTGTTAGTGCTTAGCATCCCCCTCCACTCCACGCTTCCCACTTTCCCCTCTTGTTTTCCAGCTGCTGTCAGCCCCAGGTGGGAGCTGTTGCAGCCTCCCATTGGAGGGTCAGCAAAGCTGGATTCCATGTGCTGCCACCAGGGACTCAGGGAAGGAACACCTGTGTGACAATAAGTCTGTTCCTGCTGTTCCATGGCCCCAGCCTGAACATTGCAGGGAAAATACCCCGGGAGCAAAGCGTGACTCAGCAGGAGAGCCCTGCTGCGTGTCCACACCAGGCAGGCCTGCTCACATGAAATATTCTTGTTTCCAAAGTGCTGCAGCAGCCCAAAAGCTGTGTGGTAGCTCTGCCTGTTGGCATTGCTCTAGGTAAGAGTTCTCTGCAGGCTTATCTCTATCCCCTCTAAGCAGGGACGTGTCAGACCTTAATTCCCTTCGGGCTGTGTCATTGAACCTCAGCATCTCATTTTATCCCGTTACACAGAGACTTAAGGAAGATACAGCCATCTGAGGGCTGCAGGAGCCGGGGCTGGGCTGGACTGGTGCTCCAGGAGGATCTGCCTGAGCCTCTGAGGCGGATTTCTGGCATTTCTTTTCAGTCTAATGGGTTCCTGCTCTGTCTGCTCACAGGCTTCCCTCTGAGCTGAGCCCTGGTGCTCATGCTCCATGAATAAAGAGCTGCTCTGTTGCTCCTGGGATCCTTAACACGATGCTAGGAGCTGTCTGATTTGTCTTTTGCTCTTCAAATAATTACTCAGACTTCAAGAAGTCTGAGAGCAAATTTCATGGTGAAGGAACCTCATATGTTGCACAGAGCCCAGGCTGTTCTGCAGGAAGAGTTCATGCTTTGGCTTCTGTGGGATGTTTCAAAGCAGAGGAAAGAGCTGTGTGTGTATTTATGTGTATATAGCTGTGAGTCTGATGGGATGTGGGTGCCCCAGGTGCCTCAGGCTGCTGCAGAATTCGCCACAGTCTGATGCTGGAGAAGTTGCAGGTAGAAGTTTGTTGAGCTGCAGGCTGAGCTGGCATGCAGTGTCTCAGATAAACGGGTCTGTGAGCCCTGCTCAGAAGAACCTTTTTATTTTCTCATGTTTTTTAACTTCAGAAGTAGGTGATCTGGATTTCAGAGAGCTCTGAATTTTGGAGCTGACTTGGATAACTTGTTAATTGTGCAGGATTTTCTATTCCACTTGCTATAAGGGGAAGAAAACCACCCTTACAAGGGTTAACTGATAGGGTTAATGGCTCTGGCTATCTGCTCACTTGACCTGGTGTTCTGACCAGCTGCTAGGCATGATGCAAATGAGCTTCTCACCTGAAAAGTCACCACATTAAGTCTCACAGTAAATAAGTGGATCCCACCTCACTCTAGGCAGAATAAGTGCTTTTAGATGAGGAGGAAGGAGCTGTGCTGTTTCAACACTGTGCCTTTTCATCAGCTCAGTTATCACAAATTTTAATTCAGCTTCCAAGAAACGTTGGAGGAATTTCAAAATCTTTTGTCACTGATACAAAGTCCAGAAGAATTTCAGTGAGAAGGCATGCCTGGCTGTCCTCTAACAATGACACATGCATTACGTCCTGCTGTTGCTGCCTGTATTCTGGAAACTTCAGTAGAAGGCAACTTGGATTGTGGCTGGAAGGAGCTGGGCTTTTCTAGACACATTCAGTAAATACAAAGTATGACCTCCTTTTTCTGTTTGGTGGCTTGGATATGCAGCTTACACATATTTGATGGAATTAATTGTATTTATTCTGAATAAGTATATGGGTTTTTTTCTTTGCTTGAGCTCTGTAGTAGGAAAGACAGGTGTATATTCTACTCTCATTTCTTCCTGATGGTGAAATCTCAAACTGAGAAGCTAGATCAGTGCAGATAAAAATAATAATTGAAAACCCCCCAAACAACCCCCTGCTATTAGAATTGCAGTGGAATACATGGCACAGTCTGAATTGCAGCTTGCTTAGAAAAGCTCACTGCTGTGGGAGAGGCTTTAAAATGAAGTGTGTTTGCAGGTGAGACATTTCCCTTTTGGGTTTCCTTGGAGTGGTGGAGCAGTTGGTAATAGCAGATTTCTTTCTCCTGTGTGGCCCTGGCTATCCATGTGCTGTGTCCATGCTGCTGGGTTGTTGTTCTCTCAGTAACAAACTGCTCAGTCACAGAAATCCTCACTCAGGCACTGGGGTGACACTGCTGTGGAACTGGCAGATGTGGGCTATGGTGGCTGTTGGGTTATTTTAGCATTATCAGAAGGCTGAAAGAGAAAAGAACCATCAGTATCCTTGAAGCAAAGGCCAAAACCCACGATGGGGGGGGGGAGACCAGATGCACACACAAATGTCATGGTTAAACACTTAATAGGATTTGGGGGAATTCTTCTTGTCTCCAGATTGATTCTCTTTAGTATTTCTGTAGTCTCTACAGAGCTGTGCCTTTCTTCGGTGATGTTAAAACCAATTAGGGCAGAAGTTCTTACTTAGACTTCGAATTTTCAAGTTTAAACTAAGTTACAGATAGCTTTCAAGGTCAGTATGTAGTTGCATGCTATGAAATTTAATTGATATTTTTCTTCCCTAAAGCACTGACATATTAGCAGGCAGCTCATCACTTGCATAGTATTCCCCTGGACATCATTAAATTTAACCTGGGATGCTTTATCTCTGAAGGACTTGTATTCAAATTTTAAACACTTTCTTTTTCCAGAAATAAGTGATAAATCCTACTTAATGTTTCCAGAGGAAGTATGCACGATGAGAAACAGAGGAGGAAGGAGGATTTAGAGTGGGAGTGCACACATGAAATACTCAGCAGAAATGTTTCAGATGGAAAAAAGATGGAGGAGCTGAAGTTAAAGGTCTTTAGAGAAAAACAAAGTAGAGAGTTTTAAGTGCGTAAATATTGCCAAGATAGAAGTAATTTTTATGTTAAAATATTTAATGCAAAATAACAGCATTTTCATTATTGTGCTTTATAAACATTCAAAATGTTTGGAGGTCATTCCTAAAGCATTAACAAATGTGTAGAGAACAGGCACCATTTGTCCTTGAAGGAGCACGTTTTCGGGGATCATTTAAATCACATAAAGGTAATATGCAAAAGCACTTGCCCTCTTCAGAGGTTTGGACTCTTTTCAAGTTTTCACTGGGTATCTAAGCAAGACATTCCAGATTATTAATCACCACATACTTAAGTCCAGGTTTTTCATAGCTAATGAGATTTTTCCAGAGTGGCCAGTACCTGAACAGTGCGCTTGGTATAATAATGTGCAATAACAGAAAAATGATGTGCGAGCCAAATGTTATGTGATTCCAGTGCTGGACTCTGTCCTATTTATTCCTGGCAAGGGATCATCACGTACCATAAGGGAGTGGTGATGCTTCCAGAAATCCGTGGCACGTGATGTGTTTTTCTTCACTGAGGCACGAGGCGATGTGCCATGAAATGTCAGCTCCCTCTCCGTTTCATAAGCGAGTTTGTTCATTCAAGGGAGATGGCAGCTTTTGTAATTAGGCAGGTGAAATTGCTAGGAGGAGCATCCCCTGCCCCTTTCCAAATGCAGGTCAAGGTGTTGTGTGTGTAATCAAATCTATAAGGTAATTTCTGTTTGTATTATAAGTTAGAATGAGCAAAACTGTGGCCTGTGAGAAGTTGGAGAGCAGAGGGGATTTTATTTTAGTACATAATCAAGCGAAAAGAACAATATCGCTTTTATGTTGATAGCCAGGATTAAATTATTCTTGGACTCATTATTAAATGAAGCATATGATTAAATATTGAAACCAAGACTATTATTTTTCATATCTGCATTGGAATGAGGAAAAAGGAGGGGGAAAAAAAACCCCTGCGGATGAGTCAGTTCCTGTATCCAAAGCAGTGGGAGAGAAGGGAGCTGTTTCCTCACAGATGAGTCCTGGGTTTGGAGGAGGAGGAGGTGTTTACATGTGACTGGGGACAGCAGGCAGTACTGACTCCTCATCACAGCTGTGCAGGTGGGATGAGGCACCTCTTGTAGGTGCATCACCAACATCATCAGTGCTTGGCATAATGCTGCAGGATCTGGTGCTTTTCTCAAAGGGATCCTCTCTCTGCCAGCACCAAGAGATAATGATCTCCCAGAAGACCCAATTTCCTGCTGCTGACTTACATATGTGTATATCTCTTAGAGCAGATGCTGGCTCAAAATGTACGTTTAAGTGGATAAATAAATACTGGAGTATTTAGTTGCTGTGGGAGATCCCAGTGAGGTTAGTGCTGTGCTAAATCCTGCTCAACCGGGTCCTGTTTTACTCAACTGCCCCAAGAGCTGTGCCCCTAGGGTCTGCACAGCAAAGGTGATGGACAAAAAGGAATGAAAGATTAACCCTGAACTGTAGGAGTTGTGCTTTGAGTCCTCAGTGTGTAGTTTTCTAAAACCATGTGAAAGCCTTCCCAGAGGTTTGAGCCCTATTTCTTGTTTGTGGCCTGGTTTGTGTGTGCACATAAACCAAACAAAATCCCACTACCACCAGCTCCCGCAGCATATTTCTGCTTTCAGGTGGGGGTGAATGTGCTTCTTTGCTTGCAGTTTATGGGGAGGAAGCTAAATTGGTAGAAGCATGCCTGAGAGACGTGGTATTTCTAGTGAAGTAAGAATATCATACGGGATAGAAACTGGGAAGGAAGTGAAATTGCCAGGCATGATTCTCAGTCTGTTTAGGTTTACTGTATATGAATCAGTCTGGTGGGGAATCTTGGCTGAGAGATGCAAAAAAAATTTCTTATGGATGCAGAAAGTGATGTTTTGTTGATTTGTGTGCTACCAAACCTCTTTACAAGAAAAGAAATTTCAGTTATGAGTGCTTTGGATGGCAGCTGCATTGTGCTGTCAGCACTTCCTAATGGCAGTGGTCTGTCCTGCTGGGTTTACTTTTGTTTCTGCATTCACTCCTGTGTTAACGTGGTTAAAGCAGAATCACCCTTTTTCCCTAAATGAAACTGGAACATTTTAATTGATTTCCCTGCCATGCCCACAGCTGATGGGTTTCCCCTCGTGCAATTACTGGCCTTTCTCACATGATGAAAAAATAAGAATTTGAAATGTCAGAGGAGAGCTGCGGATGAGAAATTGATTTCAGATTTAGGTGGTGTTAGGTTGTGTGACAGTCTGCAGTGTGAGCTGAGTGAAGTGAAAGACTTCACATTGCAGTGTACCATTCCCAAGCTCCCAAGGCACATCCCTGTTTCCCTTGTGCTGCTCCTGGTTCCCACAGCTGGGGTTAGAGAGGGGAGCAGGTGAGGAATGTGGTCCTTTTCCCAAGGTTGGACATGTCAAGCTCTCTTGACTCCAACCACAGTGACGTGCATGAAAGTTTGCTGTTTCTGAAAGACATCCTCTGAGAAGAAGCAGAAACACTGAGGTGTGATTTTTGCTTCTGCAGCTCCCTGATGGCCCCGTGGCTCAGAGCTTTGACTTCACTTAGCCCATCACTGTCTCCTCCCATGCCTTGGTCCACTGTGTTTTTGCAGTTTTTGTATCTGTGCTTTTCCCTGAAATGGGGAGAGGGAGCTTCCCAAATCATCATGAGGATGATTTTGGTGATGAATGAAGCTGTGTTAATTGCAGGAAACATGAGAGTGAGTAGCACAGCAAGATGTGTGTTTTCTAAGGCTTCTTTCTGCTGCTCTGGTGTATTAGCTGCTCTTACACAGCTCATTGCTTGTTTGGTAAACTTTCTAGTACAGCTATTAAAAGTATTTAGTTTATTGCTGCATTGATGGTGTTATTAATAGTCTAACTTGGTAGGAACGAGTGGAAGTTGATGCAGTAGTACAGATAGGCCTTACCCAGGCTCCATTTTGTTATTTTTATTAGTGACAGATGTGCTTTGTTGGCATGCTGTCCCCCACAGCTGAATTGCATCAAAGTCCTCATAGTCTTGGAACTATATCATTAAAAAAAAAAACAACTTGTTTGGACTGTGGAGCTGAATTTTAGATTGAGTCTGTGGGGTTGTTTGTGTAATTACTTCGAAGTGTGTCCCCAAACTTTCTGAGCAGTGTTTCTAAATCAGACTTCAGTCCAGTTTGCGGTGTCAATAAAGCTCACAAGTGACTTGGCAGTCGGCTTTTGAACTGTCATTGGGCAAAGTCCAGCTGCAGCCAGGCTTGCGTCACGAGAAAACCCAAGTGTCCCATGAGACAAGTGTGTCAAGTTGCAGTTTAATGTGTGTTTTCCTGTGCCTGGGATCCTGGAGCTCTTGCAGCCATCCGAGGACCATGGGCTGCTGTGTTGATTCACATCTTTAAATAACAGAACCTGCCATGGGCTGATCGCATCGATTCCAAACTGGCAACTAATGAAGCAGATCAAATACACCAGGGAGGCTCTGCTCTTCCAGAAATTAAAGTTTTCGTTATAGAAATGTGGAAATGGAAGACTATTAATTTTGTTCTCTTGACAGTTGTTATTAAATCCTACTTATTTCATGTGGTCTCAATTATTTTCAATTTTGACATTTCAGTGCACAGGAGATCTGTGCAAAAAAAAGCCCAGTCACTCTAGAAGTTACTGACAGATCTGGAAGTGTTTTAAGTGGGTAGACTTGGGGTTGTTTCTGCTGCATCTGGAGCTAAAATATGCACAATGAAACTCCCACTGCCAGTGCTGGAACCTTCCTCTTTGCAGCCTGCCTCAGCCCTGGACAGGCAGCACTGTGTTCTCTACACCAGAGCTTCCCTTTCTGAGGTGTTCAGAACTATGAGTAGAAGCAGAATGGGTTTGTTTATGTTCTAGCACCATTTCTAGGTGGAAAACGGTGTGAAAATGAGGCCTTTTATCCAAGTCTGTAGCAGGGATTTCCTAAGCATGTGTAAACCCGAGCTGGGAAACCATAAAGGGCAAGGTCTGGAAAATAAGATCCTTTTACACCTATTAATGCTTAGAGGAAGCTTCCCAAGTTGCTTGAAGTGAAGAGAATTATGGATTTTATTTTAAAGCTATGTCACATTAACTTCATTGCTCAATCCAAAATATCCCAGTGCTAAATCAAACTAAACTCAATTTTTCCCCCTCCTGTTTCTGCATTGCCAGTTTGATCCTTAGATATAGAAGATCAGCAGAAATCCCCCACCATTTAAAAGGATTAGAACTGGCTGGTGAGATTTTGGCTGTAGAATTAAGTGGTGGGAGCAGTTTTAAAGTAATACTGCACAGGTCAAATGTGGGGATGCATTATGTGTTTCTGTATCGAGCCGAAAACAAGGTGTGCTGTCCTTCAGCACAATTCTGTGGTCGTGCCTGCTGAAAATGTGCTTTTATACCTTCTCTTGGGCTTTGCATTTCCAGCTTGCTTTTTCGCTTGACACTTGTATTTCAATTACTCCTGTTGCCTTGTACCTCCTTGCTTACCTTTTGTGGTCTGGGCAGTCCCTTTCTTTCCAAGTGCAATTCCCACTCTGCCTCGCTGGTCCTCCCTCTGGTGTGGAACCTGCTCTGCTCCTGATCGTGATTAATGACCACGCCAAGCCTGCTTGTCTGAACTCTTTCTTTTTCTGGCACAAATGGGAAGGCTGAGGGGTCCACCAGGGCTCACAACAACAGCTTTTCTCTTTACTGCATTGCCTGCCACCACTCTCGTGCTTGAAAACTTCCTTGTATTCCTTGGAGCAGGAACAGGGTGCTTGTCTAAAATAGTGTGGTAGTGCAGCAGGGAAGAGTTTGAGTTGCTTGGGATGCTCATGGCTCTGGTTAGCCAGGAAAGCAGAGGTGCTCAGTAGGAGGAGAAGGATCCCCCCACTGCCTTTTTATTCTTAAAGTCTTTTCTGTGTGGCTTTCCCCTTTCCCAGTCAGTGGAAGATGAGGTTCAGAATCTTACACTGCGAGATCCTGCTGCTGAATCTGATTCCTCAATCTCCACCAGTGGGTTTGGGAAGTTAGTGAGACTTGACTGCAACTGAGTGTTCCTTAACCTGTGAATTATTTTTGTTAGAAATGTAAATGAGCCTTCTGGATTTGATTTATTTCCCAGAAGTTTATCTTCTTACTCTCAACTAATGTTTCTGGTGACTTTTTTGGTACCATCATTACCTGATTGAACAGTTCTGCTGTGTTAATCCAAGCTATTTTCAACATCGGTATTAAGCCAGGTTTTTTTAAGGGGAATGTCAATCAAACTGACTTTGAGCAACCTTCGTCCTGCTCTGACTGACTCTAATCTTTGCTCTGGAGAGCCTGTGACCACTGCAGCAGGTGACCTGTGTGTCTGCCCTGTGGTGGTGTCATCTGGACCTGTGTTGGCCATCCGTGCCAGTCATTAACACCTGCACAACATCCTTAATTTTGAAGGGCTACAGGAGATGTTTTCTGTAACTCAGAAACTGTTTGGAACCTTCTGAGGGAAGTGAGAGAAAACTGAAGTAGAGTGAATTTATGACACTGTCTTTGTGCAGGGGGTTGGAGTCAATCTTTTCCTGCAAGGGTGGGGGCACCTGTCTCGTTGTCCCTGTAGACATCATGTGAGCACTTGGGAAAAATTTCAGATTGGGAACATAGCCAAATTGCCACCTTTCAGAAAGTATCTTGCAAAACTGGCTCCAGTTACTGTGCTCTGGAGTTGGCTTCTTGCAACTGTTGGGGAAGAGTTGGTTTGGTTTTTAATTGCTTGTCATCTGAAATAAGGCTCCAGACCTCCTCTGGCTTGGGTTTAAAAAGACCTGTCCTCAAAAGTGAATGATTTCCTGGCTTTACTTCGCTTACTACATGTATAAGCCAGAAAAAGCTCTTCAGTCTCAGAAATCCAACAAGCCATCTGAAGAGTGAGGTTTCTGGTGATTTGATTCTCTGTCTTCTGATGTGTGTATTGAGCCAAATCTAGAATGCAGCTTTTCCTGTATAACAGCAGATTGATGAGCACTGGTTTTGTTAGAGATGCTGCTGTAATTAAGGATTGGGGAAAGTACCTGCACTTCATATGCAATATTAAATATCACTTCTGAAATAAGATATTACTTTTGGTTAGTGTGTCTGGTTTAATAATTAACTTCAGGGAGAAAATTCTTCTAATAAAACACTGGTTTACAGTTCAAGAGTTACTCTGACTAATCAGCAGATACTTTCGTATCCAAAAATATGAATAGCTACTTGACCAAAATGTTCTTTTTCATTTTTGGAAATGGAGTGTATTGGCTAAGGCTTGGAGCTTCGGAGCTCTGGCTGCAGTTGGTATTATCAGTTAGATTTTACAGATAGGAAATTGAGGCAAAAAGTAAACAATTTGCCTGAGGTCAAATGGGAAATATGTGACAGCTACTGATGTCTCCTTATTCCTTGCTGGCCATGTCTGCTTAGAATTTGTCAGAAGCTATTTTTTGTTGCCCAACCTTTTTATAGCACCTAGCACTGCGATTTTGATTTAAGCCTTTAGCCTTTGATTTGAGAGCACAGTGGCTGCTGTAACGTGGTGATGCTGAGCCCTGCGAGTCTCTCGGCATGTAATGATCAACATTTGAACAGAAGCAGCAAAAGGACTGCAAATACTCCTAATTCCTTTTCTCATGCTGTCTGATGCTGTCTGCTGTCGTGCTAATAGATTCACAAAGCTTATGTGATTAAAAACTTGAGAACCTGGTGCACTTTATGAGCTCTAATTAAAAGCAGTGGAGAGCTTGGAGCTTTCTTTGAAGGGTTGGAGGTGGCTTTGAGAGCTGGTTGCTGGCAGCAGGGCCAGGGCTGTGGCAGTGTGGTGGGGTTTGCTGCAGGGCAGGATGTGGTTCTGTACCTCTGCAGCTCCAACCAGCACTCCTGGGGCTCTGACACAGGGAGTGCCTCACTGACTCACAGGCATCTTGCTGTGACCTGGGTATTTTTGCTCAGTGCTGCAGTGGGTCACTGACTGATGTGGCTGAGTTACTAGAGAGAACAAAAGAAGTGCTAGTAAAAATAAAGTGCTTTTTGCCTGTGTCTAGTCCGTGAAAGTGGTACATTTGCATGGTGAGAGTCTGTATTTAGTGGTTCCCGACTTAAAAACAGTTTTCCCTTTGCCTACAGAGCCAAGGATGGCGCTTCATCTTCCCTCTTTCAATTGATGTGCTGCAGAAGTTGCTCTCCTGAGCTGCAGGCTCAGGTCTGTTGATGCCACAGGGTCACTGATGGAACATTTCAATGACATAGGACCAGTGTCTGATTAGGATCAATGGCTGGCTGAAACCTTTGTGTCAGGACAGCCTGGTGTCTGTGCAGAAGCTGGGTGGGTGATGCTGTAGCCATGGGTGAGGTGATGATGAAGGCTGGAGGCCACTGTTGTGTTCAGCATTGGCCATCACCACCCAATGAAAGCCATCACTGCTCTCCTTACTGAAGGAAACTAAAGCAAAGCAGTGTCAGGCTGTCCCCAGCCCTCCAAATTTCACTGCTTGGCTTCAGCCACAGTGCTGTTGTCTCTCTTAGTTTGGTCTGCTCTTGATTTACTATAAGAAATAAATGTAATTTCAGCTTTGAGTTGGTGCCCTCAATAAACTCGGGCTTCTTGGCTGCTAACCTGAGCTGAGTAATGCTGAGTGAATGAATCATCTCTGCACAGCAGCAGCTGGGGAAAGGCTTCCTTCAAGGATTGACCCTGCAGTTTGCTTGGCAGCACAAAGGGCAGTACCTGTGGCATGCCCATGGGTCAGGGTACAGCAGGATGGCTCTGGGAGGGTGTGCAGCAGGATGGACTCAAATCAAGGAACACCAGAGCCCAACGGGGAGTGCTGGTGCTCAGCCCTGCCCTGAATCCCAGGGAGCCAGGAGACAAGTAACCTGCTCTGCTGGAAGCTTGATCTTATTAAAGAGTAATCAGCAGAGGATATGTGAGCATAATTTACTGGGTATCAGAATGTCTCTTTAAGCATTACACTAAATTAAAAAAAAACCTGCTATGCATGGTTTTATTGTTTCTTTATGAAATACAGCTGTTCAGTTTGTGTTTTCCCTCATTATATTCCCTGTACCTCAGCCATTCATCATTACAGCTCTCTGGAGCTGTGATTGCTCCCCAGTCTCAAATATTAAAAACCCATCAGAAGAGTCCAGTTGGAATTTTCCAAGCATGCATGGCATCTTTGCACCACAGTTCTCATTAATTCTTGTGACATTAAGGGTTGAGATCCCACAGGTAGTCTTTTGGAAATATTTAGTTTCCAAGACTTAAAAAATGGTGAGGGAATTTTTGCCTCCAAACTATTTTTTTTTGTTTCCTTTTTTATCTCTTGAAGTGACTAGAAGCAAGCACTTCACTTATCTTCTTGGTGAAAGCTCCCCTCCAGGAGTAAATGGGAGCTGGTGGTGTGGTAGGGAGCCCATAGCTGGCACACAGAACACTTGAATTAAAGCAGTATCTCTGCAGGTACATATTTAAAGCTAAAATATTACAGCAAGTTAAAACAACTTTGGCAGCATGTGCAAATTACTTGGCAAAAGTGTTAATTTCCTTGTTAGACGTCGTAGCAGAAAGGGCCTTTGATCCCAGCAGCCTGTTGGGAGTCCTTCCTAATTGTTATCAAACTATCCTGTAGCTTTAAACAGATAAGACCTAATTAGCTAAAGTGGTGCTGCATTTTTTCAAAATAAAGAGTGCCCTCTCAGTGTTAGGCACCTGTGTTTCTGTGCTTTCAGCTTGAATTACAAATTTGGTGCAGTGCCCAATGTAGGACTTCAAGCGAGAGCTTGGCTGTGGCACTCAGTGACTTCCAGCAGCAGAGGAGAGGAGACTGTGGCTTGGAGAGAGCCAAGAACAAGGCACAAATAACCCCCTTCAGATGGAAGGCAGAATGTTAAACACTTTTCATGACAGCAGTATGAAGGGCTGATATACAAGTCTTTTTTTTTTTTTTTTTTTTTTTTTTTTCTTTTTTTTTTTTTTTGTATCCTTTGAGCTGTGAAAAGGAAGAGGGGAAAATGCATCAATGGAACGAGGTCTGACTTCCTTGTCTCAATGTAAAGAGTCTTCTCCACATCAAGAGATTGCTTTAATGATGAATCTGAAATTCTCTCTGCTATTTTTCACCTCAGGCTATTAGTGAGGCCACCATGGAGGAGAAGGAAGGAGAGATGTTGGAAATGCAATATTCTTGTGTCTCCTCCACCCATCTGCTTCCAATGGGGAAACTGAAGCATTAAGGATTTGGTTCAACACCTGTTAGGTTACTCAAGGAAAAACAAAGACTTTGCCAGATGTTTAAGAAGAAACATATGGCAGGCAGGGAGGGAGAAACTGTGCCAATTTGTCTGTTTAATCAATCAAACTTGTAACAATCAATGCTATTGTCCATACCCTTAATAAATAATTGTTCCCATGAAATGCTGTTTAATGCAGAGTAGAACTTCACTAATGGCCCATGGCAGTGGGCAGAATGAAGGATGCAGTCGGTTTTCCTTCCTTCCCTTGCTGATGGTACAGAGCTTTTGAATTTTTCTTGTTTCATGTGCTTAAGACCCAAACAAAACAAAAAAATCAGTTTTGGGAATAGATCAAACCACCTACACAGTTTTCAGAGGTCACTTGAATTTTAGTCTCAGTGAACATCAGGAAAAGTTGTTTTGCAAGGTGTTTTGTGGAAGTGGATGTTGGTTCCTGGAAGTTCTGAAGCTTAGGTTCTTTCTTGATATAAAGTAGAACTAAAAAATATCACCTTTGCTTTCACCACAGGCTGCCTCTGCCTGCAGTCTATCTAGAGAAATACTGTTGCTGTAAATCCATAGGAGTCTCTTTAATGGTGTGAAAGGCTGTGGTTTTCAGTGGTCTCCTGGAGAAACACTTGACACCAGCTCCCATCAAAGATGCTTTTAGACCTGCCAGGACTGAGCCCTGGATTTTAGACCCCAGGTTTGAGTGTTTTATCTGCCCCCTCACCCTGGCTGCATCCTCCAGTCTTTGGCCATGGGTCATAAGGCACTGAGCAAGCTGGGGATGCTTTCTTAGTCATACAAATGTGGAGTGTGTTAGGATAAGCAACTTGTCATTAGAGGCAGGGCACAGTTCAGCTGTGACATTATCTCGCAGTGGTTCGCCTTCTGTCGCATCGTAATGATTAATCACAGCCCTGTGCCGTGTGTTACCAGGCAGCCTGCATTTGCTTAGCAGTCAGGAGCTACTGCACGTTCTCTGCTGCCTTAATCCCCTGTGACTGTTTCCTAATGCTAACAGTGCTGAACAATGGGATATCATGACAGCTTGTGATTGATTCTTTTTTTCTTTTCCCCCCTTTTGCAAGGAATTGGGAATTTCCCGGTTTAAGATGCTTACTTAGCTACCTTTTACCGTCAGTGATTAAGGACTGCACTGGTTGCTGCCACTTTCAAATAACTTCTGACTCTTCTCTAATTCACTATTTGGCCAAGCAGAAAATAAGTGTATTTTCTTTCTGTAAGTTCAGTGTGTGTTCATGAATTGTTTGGTGGTCAAGCAGAGGGGAGAGCATTTGGGACTCAGGCTGCTCAGGTTTGCTTCAGCTGCCCTGTACAGCTCACTCCTCCTCAGGCACTGGGGAGGTTGCAGGAGCTTGAAGGACCTTGTATCTTTAAGAAGTCTCAATTGACATCCTTGGATCCCAGCTCTGCAGTCTTTTCTTCATTAAAGTGCAGATGGAACTAGTTTTATTCTGCTTAGGAAACAAAAACCCCAGTTGTCACAGAGCACACACAGTTTGTTAAAGGGAAGTCAGGGTTTGTCTTGGTCTGCACCACAAGAGTTGGATAGGAGAACTCCTCTCCATAGGATGTGGGAACAGCAACATGATTTTAAAAGGTGCTAAAGACAATATTTTTCTGAATTCATACCTTTTTTGCTGACGTCAGAAACTTGTTTAGGCTTGGCTCAGTGTGTACTTCAGCTGTCAGGCTCTTTGTGAATGCAGTGATTATTGTTAAGTGAAGCATATGCTAATCCAGGTCAAAATATGCTTTTTCTCTATTGCATGACACTGTGTTAATTAAAGCATCCCTTTGCTGAAGGAGCTGATGGTGGGGAGTGCCATCTGATTTCCTTAGCAGGGCTCAGCTCAGGTTGGGCTGTGGATCCCAGACTTCCTTCTGCTGGGCACCTTGTGCCTTTGGCCAGAACTCTGAGTTATTAGTGGAGAAATTGGCTAAATTGCATCTTTTGAGAAAAGCTGAAATTTGTGGGGGTGTGCTCCAGTGTGAATGATTTATGGCCATTTCTTCCCCACCCTCTGCACTGCTGTGGCTTGGTTTTCTGGGAATGAAAGATGCCAGAAGGTGGAAGGAGAAAGGGCTGTGTGGCCTATCCTTTTTCCCCAACCTCATATAATCTCCTTAATTTTCTTTGCATAAACCGATTCTCATTTCCTGGCCTTTTCAGGCACCTTTTTTCAAACTGGGAGGCATTATGTCCACTGAATTTCATTCTGGAATAATGAAACTCTGCTTTGCATTAGGGGCTAAATTATGCCCCTGTAGAATTTTTAATTGTTCTTTTTTTCCCCCTGACTTTCTGGGTATCTAAAGGAGGCTTTCCTGTTTTAATCCAGATCACTGGGATTTGGTTATATATCAGATGCAAATCTCTTTGCATCCATAATCCTTCTTTATAAACTGTTGTTGACTTTTCTGTCGATTTTTTTTTTTTATTTTATGCCCTATCTCAATGGCTACATATGTTCTGAGGTTTGAATTTTTGAAGAGTGCATCCCAAATGGGATATGAGACAGATCTATACTAATATGGTTTGACAGCCCACTGTGAGGTTTGGAGGATTGTGGTAAAATACAGTATCTACCCTGTCTAAGCTCTTGCATTTTCTGAGATACAGGGATGAAAAGTTTGTCACTGTTCTAAAGACTTTGTGCATGGCTTCCCTGGCAGGGCAGTCCCTTGTGTTTACCTGACTCGACTCTGGGACCAGGGAGAGGAAAAAAGTTGAGGCCATGTTTTATACAGCATTAATGGAATCCAAGGGTGTCACATCTTGATGTTTTCAAGTGTGTGAGGGTCATAACAGAGAAAAGAGGAATTCTGTAATTGAAATTACTCTGAAGACAGCTGGATTTAGAGTAAGTGTATTAAGTAATTTGTGAGACAGTGGAAAACAGCATTTCCATGGTTGAAAGAAGAGGGGCAAAGATGGTGTCTTAGAGCCTGATTAATTGGTGATCTCATGTCTTACTGCCCTTTGCTACAGATGGAAAAAAAAATCCCTAGGATGACTTATTAAATGATTAGTTTTATCTTTGTGTAGTTGGCTGATTGCAGTACAATAAGTAATTTTGTTGCTACTGCTGTTTAAAATTACAGTTTGATCTGGAGTAGAGCAGAAGTGTGGCAGACATAGGGTAAAACATAATGGCACCAGGCACTGTGATTAGAGCCTGGAAACAGAAACAAACTGAGGAATTACGATAGAGGCAAAGACAGGAGATGATGCTGGTGATAACTGATCAGGGATGGTTAATCCTATGGCATAGGAGGGCTATGGGAAAGACAGCAAATACCACGAGGCAATATCTCCACTTGGCTGGGGGATTGCAGCTAGGACATGGTGTGTCCTGTGTGTCAAAAAAAAGTGAATGCAGGTAAGATTAGGCCCCCTGAAATATGTGGAGGTGGTAGAAAAGCCAGGATTGGAAATTCCAGGGCAAGCTGCTGCTACCTGAGCCTCTGTTGGTCAAACAGTGCCTGGGGTTGGGTTCAGTGTGGGACAGTCCCTTGTGTTCCTCTGTGATTATGAAGGTGCAGTGGATTCCTTTGGCTGGTAATAGGAAAAAAAGCACTTCTAACTCCCAAGTACCAGGAATCCTCACAGCTGATGTGGTGTCTTCAAGTAGGTATCATAGCATGATTTAGGTTTTCAAGATTGAGTCCAACCATATGGAACAAATCTTTACAGCATCTTCCATGTTGGGTGCTAGGGAAAGGAAACAAAACTTTTTTTTTAATCTTTACTAGAATGCACCTAATTAAAAACAACAAAAATGAACATCCAGATTGTAATAGCAAAATATGCTTTAATCACAGTGTGACCCTTTTATAATGGTTTTCTTGTCACAACTGTAATTGCTGATGCTTTGATACTTCCACCAGCATGGCTTACAAAAGTTGCAACATGAATATAGAAAAGATGTGTACCAAGTTCTGCAGTTTTAAAAGCATCAAAGCAAAGCTGTGACATTGATTTTTATTCTTTTGTTGTTCATCTGCGTATTCTTGCATCTGTAGGGAAAGCAGGCAGTGGCTAACAGCTGGTGGGTACTTAGAGAGTGGTTTGGGGTTAGTACAAGGTGAAAACACTAAGCAGTTATCCAAGATCCAGTATGTATTTACATGCAGCTGTTTACCTTTCGAGGCAGTCATTATGATATTTAAAAGCCAACTTTTGCTGTCACATCTTAGGACAATTTCCTCGTGTTGTGACAACAGCAGAAGTGCAGGTGTTTTGTCAGAGGATTTTCATTGCTCAAGATCCTTAAACAAAGAGAGGAACCCCTGGGTATTTCCCTCTCACAAAGAGTTTTATCTCCTTCTCCCTTGTGGCAACCTAGCCTTCCTTCCTTTACAAACATCTTGCAAGATGGTGTACGGATTGAAGGAGGCTTGCTGGTAATAAACCTGCTCGGATTTTTTGCCTGGATGGCAGGAATTCACAATAAATGTGATGAAAAGCTGCTCCCTGATGTCCCTGCCCAAAAGCAGCCCCAAACAGAAAGGTTTATAGCCGCAATGTGCTTGGGGTGAGACAGCAGTGTTTATGCCATCTGCTTGGTGAAGGGATTGCAGGAGGTTGTTCTGATTCCTCTCCTGGAAGGTGTCACTCTCCCTGTCTGTTTATCCCCGTTTGCAGCGGGAGCAGTTCCCACCGCCCGGGAGCCGCAGCGAGCGGGGCTGTCAGTGTGAGAGGCAGACAATTGAATCACGGCACTAAAACATGCCACTCCAAAGCTGTTTAAATCATCCTAATGCGAATTATGAATTTATTACAATGCATATTACCTCAGGGGACAGAGAGGGAAGGGAGATCTGAAGGGGCTGTTTGTAAACATGTAAAACAATAAGCGTTTCCTGCGTTGCCACCGCGACAGGGAGCTCGCCTGCCAAAATAAAACTGAAATAAATAAATGTGTAGACAGGCAGCAGCTCACCTGGGGTCAGCTGGCTCCCAATGGGTCAGGTAACAAACTGCTTCCCAAAAAAAATGAGCAGCAAACAATGATGACCCTTGGTCCTGATGGGCTCAAGAGGGGGCCAAACCTCTGAGAGTCCCAGTTTGCTGTTTGTGGAGCAGAAGTGCTGTGCTTTGCATGGTGTAATGTGACCTGTGCTTTAGACGAGCTGCCACAAACTTGAAAGACAAACAAGGCTGGAAAACCACAATTCAGCAGTGCTTCCTAAGGAGAGAGGAATTAAATGCACACCTCTTGGGGAGCATCACAGAAAGTGCATGGACACTCAGCGTTTCCCTGAACAGTGTTTCTGAGTGTGTGTGGTGGTTGTTTTGGGGATTTTTTTCAGTTCTCAGCAGCAGTGCTGATCCTTGGTGTCTGACAGCCTCAGCTGTCACTTCTCAGATGCTTTGGGAGGTGAGATCATCAGCAGCTGCCTTCCCCACCTTCAGCTCTTCACGCCATCAATGGGCTGTGTGCTCCAAGGAGAATGGGCAACCCCTGATGGTGCAGAGCCCCACCAGCCACTCCACGCACCTCCCTGAAGAGCAGTGGTGGGATAATGAATTTCAGTCGCTGCTGGCTGGGAGAAGAACATCACAAAAGAGGCAGCAGCTTACGGAGGGATGGCTCCATATCCCCGTGCTTGTGATTCTGAGAGCAGTGTGCTTCAAGAGGGCTCTGCAGGGGATGGCACTGACTGATGTGGAGGTAATGATTTATCAAATGAGGACCTAAACATAGTGCAGGCTGCATTGCCAGCATGCTGGCTGTCCTCAAAGGACTCGGGAATATGCTGCGTTGCAAGACTGCAGTGATTTGGCTGCAAGCTATATTTAGCCTATTTATTCTTTGTTGGTGTATAATGTGCAGTTCAGTGGAAAACTTGGTCTCTCCAAAAAGGAGGCTTGAACTGGAGTCAAGGCAGGGAAAACACCATCTGTCTAGAAACCATTTTTCTTAAGTGGTTTGAAGGGGGAGGCTGTGCACGTGAGATATATGTGCATGTTGCTTGATTTGCTGCTTGGGTCTTGTTATTTCAAGTTTTTTTCCTTCTTCCGTAGTCTTCTACCTTTTAGTTATTAAAGGGTATTAAAAAAGTAGACAGCAAAATGCACTTTGTAATTCAGCTTTATAGAGCAATTCTTTAGTTAGAAAATGGATTTTTTTTTTCTGCTTACAGTGAACAGCTCCAGTGCTAGGGTAAAAAATCAACTGTGCTTTGAGGAGGAGATTATTCCTGTTGGAAGCACCCTTAAATGTTAAACAAGGATTAGTCCTGTTGTGCTAAGGAATGGAAAAGAGCAACAAATACTGTCTGTTTTAAAGTGCTCACAGTCTGGGATGAAAGGTTGGCAAACTGAATAGGTCACAGTGAGCAGCAGCAGGCTGGTGGTGACTCCCAGCAGTTCATGCATGCAGGAAATATTTGTGCTCTGCCTTGCCAAGGAATGTGTGCCATCAGTTAGAAATCAGTTCAGGAATTACCTTTGGGAAGTGTCTGTAGCCTGAGATGTTCTCCCCTGGGATTTCCTGCTTTCCCAAGACATTGGCTGCCCTCATGGGAATTAGAGCCTGATCACCTCTTCAGAGAGGTAATGCAGGAGGTGTTCTGAGGTTGGCTAGGGGGGAGAGATAAATTCTGACAGCTTTGCTATGAATTATATTTTTGAAGTTCATACAGCGTGTCTGTATAATGATACTGGTATCTTAAAATACTGCTCTGAAATGACTATATAAATAAATTCTGGGTAGACCATACATGGAACAAAAGTCCATCTATTCCTTTTGAGTTTAAATAGGCAGGGAGTCTTTATGCAGATAACACTTTCTTAGATAACATTTCCTTAGTTTTAATAATGTTATATATGAAATATTGCTTTTTATGGCCATGCAATACCTTTTTATGCTGTTTCTCGGGTGTCTGTTCATCTGTCTCCATAATTATATTTTACTTCCTGGAATTACACAATCCATCAATGTCGGGAAGGGCAGGGTGGTTAAGGGTTGCTCTGAGACTCATCAGACAAATGCAATGCATTGCTGGCAGTTACAATTGCATCCTTATTAAAATGGAGAAATTTCTTCTCCCCATCCCTCCCCAGCTTCCACGATTTAAAAAACACCTCATAAAATAAAAATCTCAATTTCTCACCGTGGCTTTATAAATCTAGAATTTAACTTAAAAATAGCCCATGGTGGGTATTTTTAAATGAATTGTTCTTTGGCTTTGATAGAGCGTGCAAATATCAAAGGGTCTGGCTCTAACGGTGTTAGATTGCTGCCTGGCTTTTCTTGCTCTGGAGGCTTTCCATGGGAAAACTTGGGTTGTACTTGGAGAATGTTCCAGCAGTGTTGACTGCAAGTGGGCAGAAACCACAGCATGGTGCATATTTTAGACAGCTTGAGTTGTACATGGTAACTGTCAATGATCAGCTTTAAAAAATGTAAATAGATTAAAAAGAAAAACAAAATTTAAAATGAAATAAAAAGAAAATAAATGCTATCCAAATATAAATACTACTAAAAATCAGTAAAAAAGGAACATTAATTAAAAATCAGAAATACTTCTGAAGTTTCTTAAAAGGATAAGGAACTAAAGAAATATAGCATGTGCAGTAGTTAAAATATGCTGTGAAACACTGAACTGAAATATTTTTGAAATTTAAAATGGCAGATGCAAGGGACTGGAGCTTGGGGATACATGGTTCATTCAGACAGCCTTACAGATACGTTAATGTGATTATTAATCCACCCCTGCAGAGCCAGGTGCCTGGCTCACCATGGAGCAGGCTGCTCAGTCTTAGGAAAGAAGTCTGAAAAGTCTTGTGGAACAAAAAACAGGCAGCGAGGTCCTGACCTGGCTGGGCACCGAGAGCCAGTTGTGGTGCTGGAGATGAGCAGCAGGAATGCTGCCATGTGGCTTTGCTGGAAATCTGCTCTGATGAGCTGTGCTGCCTTTGAAGCCAGCTTCAAGCTCTGTCAGCTGCAAGAGGCAGAGTTTCACCCCCAGGGTTCACTCTTTTGGGATCTGATGCATTTTGCTCTGCTCAAGAAAAAAAATAAACCTGAATTTTTAATTTGTAGTGCAATGGTGGCTTTTTCACCGCGTCTTTTTTCTCATACTGGTGAATACTGGGCAGGCAGGTGTGATTCTCTGGCTCCTTCAGCCTGTGCCATGCTCAGATATTCCCACATCAGGCTGGATATCAGCATAAAGTGCAAAGCTCTAAATTATAGAGGCAGGTGATAAATGGGAGAGACTTCAGCACTGCAGTCTCTTAAATCCTCGTAGCTGAGGGTTTTCTTCTCTTCCCTTTTCTTCCTCAACAGTTAAGCATAAAGGCCTTGGGCTTTGCTTCCACCTCCTTGAATTCTTCAGAGTGCACATCACAGTGTCTTTAAACAGTGTGAGACGTGTCGGGGAACTGAAGGCATTAGCAGAGCGCTGGGATTTATTGGCAGATTGACAGCCTGATAGGCACACTCCCTTTCTTCTCTGTTTGTCACTCTTTGATACTTTCCTTTTCACGCTCCAGGAGGAGGGAGGGGTCCCACTGTAACACTAAATGTCTTCAGCAGTTCTGCTCTGCAAAACGCTTTATCTTGGTTTTAGATTTTTTTTTTAGAAGTCTGAAGTTCACCTTATCCTTAAAGGTGCATAATTTACCAGGCCTCCTGTGATAACTTTGTGTCTCGCAGAAAAACTGAAATGGGAGCTGAGCTCATTAAAACTAAATTAGGATAAAAAAGAAAAAAAGTTTCTCCTTTGGGGGAATGCTTGCAACTGGTGTGAAAGCCTGAGATGCTGCTGCTTTGTTGGTGTGAGGATCGCAAATGAGGTGGTATCTTGGGAAACTGAATCTCTCTCACGATCTGTGTTCAGCAGTGCTCAGTTTCAGACTCAACAGACTGGAGAGAAGCTGGTTACATGTGTGAGATTGGGACTTAAATACACTTCTCAGCTCTGATGTTTCACAGGTTAATCTCCCTGTGCCTCCCTTACCAAGGTTTTCAGCAAGAGTAAAAAAACTCCCTCTGTCACTTGCATCTGCTCTGCCTTTTTCGTTTAAAAGACATTGAAACCCAGCAGTGCTATGAGTGCACCTACACGCTGTGGCTGTGCAGCGAGCCTCGTAGCTGGCTCAAAGTTTGCATCCCTAAAACTGGGGTCCATAGCAGTCAGAACAATTTATTTTAACCTGTGTAAGACAGCACAAAATGCTGACCCTTAGAACATTTCCTTTCTCTGGCTGTTGCCAGCCCTGACCATGCCCCATGCTCGGCACTGAGCTGAGCAGCAGCAGCCAGGATTGCTTACCCCAGATCCTCTGCCTGCAGCAGATAATGCCTCAAAGCTCCTTCCTCCTGTGCATTTAAAGTACACAGCCGTATTAGAAGATTAAGTTACTTTGAGCAGGAACAGCTCCTGTATTGTAGCTCGGGCTGGTTTTCACTTTGTTCCACTTAAGATGTTGCCAGGACTCGCTGTGCCTTTTTTCCCCCCCATGATGTAGTTGCAGAGCATGAAATTGTTTGGTGCTGGATAATGCAGTAACCATGGGGCTATTGCTGTTATCTTTAATGTATTAGGCAGCTGTAATTTCTCTTGACTTTTTGACATCCAGGTGAGTTGGTTTTTGTGGGCTTGTTTGGGGTTTTTTTTGCGATGTGTGTGTGCTACTACTGCTACATCTTTTTTTCCAGAGCTTCTTTCCCTGCCTAGCTTTGTAGCTCACCACACTGTCAGATGAGGAATGAATACATTTGGTAGAGAAATTAGACCATTAATTCCGCAAGATGTTTTCAGTGATATGTCAAGATCTCAGTTTGATAGAAAGGACTGGTTAGAGGAGGAAACCATCTGATCACTTCAGATCGAGCAATTAACTACTTAACAGCTGGAAAAAAGGTTGCAAGAGATGTGATTCTTCACACCGGCAGCACTTAGCTGTTCCATCCACAGTTTTAAAATGCTTTGAACAGGAGATGAGTATCTTGCTCATTTTGCAGATGAGCAAACAGAAGTATAGGGGGGAGATGAATAGGCTCAAGCAGTAGGTCAACAGCAGAGCCAAAAGAATGAATCCTGGCTGTCTAAATCTGATCTGCTAGAGCTGAGGCAATAATGTTTCCCCTAGGATTATTTCATCTGCCAGGGATGACTGGGCCAAAATTTTCAAGGCTTTATTTTATTTTAATTTTTTTTTCTTTAATATTTGTGTGATTGAATGAGATCCTCATAGTGAGAGAGTGTATGTCCAATACTTTGCAAAGAGGTGAGAACCCCTGCTTCAGCGCGTGTTATTACTGTGATACGTAAAGAGCAAAACCAAAATGCTTCTGTGCACTCTGGAGAGCTGGATCAGTGTGCCTTGAGCTGTTCCTGAACCCCAGCTCAGTGTGCTGACTGCCTTTGCCATCCCCTTGGTGATATTTTGCAGCAGGAATAGAAAGAGCAATGGGAATGAGGCTCTGGAGCTCCAGAGGCAGCCAGTTGTGCATCCTGGTGCTGAGAGCCAGGAAATTTCCTACTCTCCTGCTGCCTGTACTTGGGCAGACCCATTCATTTTCCACTCCCTCTGAGCTCCTGGGGCTCTCATCTGATGTAGCTGTTCCATGGCACTGCTTCCCCATTAATCACGGACCCGCAGCTCAATTTTGGGTTTGAGTTTGGCTGTGGGAGTTCGTGCAGGCTCTGCTTCGCACTCGAGAGGCCTTGCTGCTCCCCTTGCTCTGTTGTTCTGTAACTGGGTTTAAAATATATATTGTTGCTGGCATTGGAATCCATATCTGCTCCCAGCATATGCTATTGGCACAATACCAGCAGATGCTGTTGAGTGGTATCAAATCCCGAGGCGCAGCTCTGCTCTGAAGTGTGACTCTGTGAAATGGCACCGTGGGGTTCCTCCTCGGCGTCTCGGTGACTCAACTCACATGTGAAGTTCTCTCTTAGAAAGTGAAAGATGCTGGTTGTTTGTTTTTAACAGCCGTCTCGAGGAATCAAACCTGTAATTGGATTTGGTTCTGAGGGAAATGGCGGGGCTGGGCTGGATTTCTGGCTCCTGTCCTTGCTCTCAGCTCCTTCCCACCCTCTTTCTGTCTCTGTTGTGCAGTGAGGAAGCTCCTGGGGCTGGGGAGGGGGCATTTGTCAGTGCCATAGGAGTCAGGCTGCCCTTGCAGGTTACAAATATTTCCATTCTGCTGTTTAATAACAAGTTGGTCACGCTCCATTTGAAACTCTCTTAAAAATGCAAAATCCATCGGGGGGAATAAAAATTTCAGAGATGTCAATAATTAGCATTGACAAGAGTGGGGGTTTGCTTATAAAAAAATAAATAAAGTGAATGAACACTGAGCTAATATTTTTCTTTACATCTTTCCATCCTTATTCTCCTTTTGCTTGTTTGAGATGAAATGATTATAAGCAAACTTACTGCACAACTGACTCTTTGCTTATTGTTCCTCCTCCTATGAAGCGCGGTGCCATCTGGCACATGGACAAGTGGGGAAGATTGATGGCTAACAAAGAGCACCATTCATTTTCTCCTACCAGATTTGGACAGAAAACAAACGTTTTTAATCAAATCTATATGTTTCTAAGGAATATTGGCTGCTGAAAATTTGCCAACAGCTGAATTTTCCCCCCTTTCCTGCCTTGTGAGAATTATATCCTGCCAGGCTGATTCATGGATGGGACAGTGTGGGTGCTTTTTCTCCTGTGCCTTGTTTTCTTTCATCTTATTGAGAGACAAGCAAGATAAAGGACTGTTGGTGCTGAGGAGAGAGAAGAGGGGGAATGGCTCTGTGTGGTAGCAGGAAAAGTCTTAAAATTCAAGAGTACAGTTGTTTTAATGGCCTCACAATGAATCATGCAAAACAACTGTCTGAAGAAAACACACAGTTGCTTTCAATGAAGCAACTAAAACATCAGTGGAAAGTTTGCCTGCAGCGTTCTTTCATTTTTCTGAGAAAAATGAAAGGTTTACGGATGCCTTCTCCCATCTATCTTCTCTCAATCATTATGCAGTTAGTGGATAATACAGGAATTTAGGATCCATAAGGGGGATTCAGCCATGGTGCTCAGCTAGGAGGGGGAGATTCAGCCTTTCCTGGGAGGGAGGAAGGGCTGATCCATGGTATGTAGCAGCTGAGCCACAGAGTGGTGTGGAAACCTGGACCTCTTAGTTATGGAGCTTGGAGGAGGTTCTGGGATGTGGCTTGGCTTCCATGGAACAGAAGATAATCAACTGCATGGCACAAGAGAGGAGGTGGTTAAGGCAGAGATGATGTCAGATTTTAGGGTTCAAGAACATTGTCATAGATATTTAAATATCCTGGCAAGTGCTAGATGGATGCTGGCCTTGCTTAGCTGTTTTTCACTAGGCACATTTAATGAGAGAGGCTTTTGCTCTGTGCTGAGATCCCAAAAGGGGAAGAAAAAAGACTTGGCCATTTGAATATTAAATTCAGATGCCTTTAATAGTACCTATAAATTAATAGGATTTCATGCCCAGCATTCAAAAAGCATTGTAAAGAGGATGTGGATATGTAAAGATAAAATGGATTTTGTAGCGCTTTAGCTGTGGAAAGAAAATTATTTTCGTTTTGATTTTTTTTTAGTGTATTTTTTCCCTTTGAAGTCAAATAATGGACTTAATTAACTCTAAGCACCTGGATTTGAAGCTTTGAAAATGATCCTTTCATTGCAGTGCTGCTGAATTTTCTGGAAAGTTACATCTGCAGGTACACAGCCCTGTACATGTACATGTACAACGTACATGTGCTGTTTGCTGTGGTGCTGCTGGCAGGCACTGCTTGAAACTGCTGCAGGTCTGAGCCTGGGGTGTCCTTGGCTTGGAGCTGGGGTCCCCCAGATCTCCAGGGCAGGTGGGAGCATCTGCAGGGACTTGGGGAGAGAGGGGAGAAGGGACAGCTCTGCTGAATGGTGTTTGGAGGAGAAATAAAACCAACTGAGGGAAGGGAGTGACTGTGTTGACACAGAAAGTTTCCAACTGTTATATATAAATATAAGTTCAGAGCTTAGATTGCTCTTGAAGCAGGCAGATTTATATCCCTTCCTAGCATTGCTGCATACTGTTCCTCTCTTCTTTTCTTCCTGCTGCTATAAATCTGGATGCTCTTGTTGATATAAATATTCTGTCTTTTAAAGAATTTCTCTAAACTTTCCGGGTCCTGATTCAAGTCCCATGGGCTTTGCTTTGTATGGGATGATTAAGTTTTCCCTTTATAAGTCTTTAATTTGCTGCCTTTTAAATATTTCCTTGCACCTTTTTTGCATAATAGGAAAAGTCAGAAGGAAGTGGGTTTCAGATAGAGGGACAGCTGGTCTTTGTATTTGAAGGAGAAAGCTTGTGTTTCTCTGCTTTAAGATGGTTTGTGGAACAAAAGTGCCTCTGAAGAGAGCGGCGTGGCCAGGAAAGGGTTCAGGGTGGAAATGTGCATATTCCCTGCTCCCTTGAAGCGTGCTGGTGTGGCCTCTCAGGAGGGCCAAAGCGAGAAACAGTGGCAAAACTTGGCAGGTTTTCTTTTTGCTCTCCTGCGACTCCCCACAAAGGCTTTAATTAATGAATCCAGTGATGCTGCTAAATGCCTGTGGTGCTCCCCCAGGGACAACCCGAGCCATTTGGTCCCCAGGAGGGAGCAGAATCCTCCCTCTCTGAACTGGATAGCACTGCCCTAGGCTGGAGACAGCCCTGGCAAGTAACCCTCTGTTTGTTGAGGGGCTTGATGTGTGAGAGCTGAAAATATCCAAATATGAGCACTGTGAAGAGAGGGATCTCATAATCTTCGTGCCTGACAGAAATCCATGGGTGGGCTGGGGAAGCAGCACAAAGCTGTGTTTGGGGCTGGGTGCTGGGTGTCTGTCTGCCCTCTCTCACTGGTGTTAGTGATGGCTTTCATGTCTTGGATGTGTACTTAACCAGCAGCGTGGCTGAGCGAGCTGGTGTGCAGCCTGTGGAAGCAAAGGGGCGGCTTTCCATTGTCTTCAGTGAGTTGTGGATTAACTCTCAGGAGAATAATAATATCATGGTTTACTTGGCAGTAACAATGCTAGCAGTGCTGTTTGACTGCAGACAATAAACTGAGCAAGTTATGGAAAACATGATAGCCCTGTCCTGAACAGGACGAGAGCCACTCAGACGTGAAAGCAATCCATTTTGCATACTATTTCTGTGGGGAACTTTCAACAGGGTGTTTTGACATATGGCTTCTGCGTAGATGAAGTGCTAGACCTTAACTGGATGAAGATATAATTAAATTTTCAGTGAAATTGCTGAGAGTGAAGTATGAAACCTCATTTGAAAGTTCCCAGGGAAGGGGACCTGTCTGCCCCTTAGAGGTGCAGAGCTCTGGCAGCGAGATGCTTGTTGAGTTTGAGGGCTGGCACCAGCACCCTTCATGCTCTGGAGCTGGTTTGTTAGGTCTGGGAAGGGACCTTCTTTGGTTTTTAAGTCGTTTTAAAGAAGCACACTGCACCTTTTCCCGTGATGGAGATGCTCCTGCTGATCTGAGCTGCTGTGTTCAGCAGTCGTCGGTTGAGGAAACGCTCTAGGTTTGATGCCAAGTTAATGACGTGGACTCTCAAGCGTCCCCCAGGAGGATGGGAGCAATATTTGAATATTCCCACAGGCTGAGCTACTGGGAAGAGTCCTTGTGAGACAGTGATCTCAGGCCTTCAGTGTCACTCAATGTTGGTCAATTAATGTTGGTCTCTGCATGAGACACAGGCATGATGGGTGTTGTTGACTGACTGACTTGCTCTTTGTCCAGCTAGAGTGACCATTTGTGGTCCTGCCTGGTGGTTTCTTTGTTTTGTGGGTGGCAGTATGAAATATATAGCTGCTCAAAAAAAAAAAAAAAGAAAAGGCAGAAAAGGAGCATTATGTTGTATGCTTATTTAAAGAAAGGTGAGGAAGCCTAAACAGAGATTAAGCCATGGTTCTTAAACAGGAGGAGTGCAAATCCTCAAGGCACCCAATGGTCTGATCCTCAGAGGTAATTAGTAGGTAGCCCTATTAATTTTAATGGCAGCTCTGAGCTATTAAAGCCTGGCTATTGCCTCTGTATTTTAAATATTATTACATGTTACACCTTCTAAGTACTTCATTGCTCTCATTTAAGAAAAAAGGCTGCTTGTTCATTGGGTGCCTCACTGAAAATTATTTTTATTTTTAGTGCCTGTTGGAAAGCAGGTACGCTCTTCTGGGAGGCAAGCTGCTGTTAGGGTAATTGTACTCCTGTGCTGCTCCCAGCTTCAGGGAAATCCATCCCTGCAGTCTGTGCCTGGGGAGAGGCACCAGGTGATGAAGGTGTTTGTTGATAATCCTTGCCTTTGAATGTTCCTCCAAAGCCAGAGCTGTGCCACAACACAGCTTTTGAGTGACAGATGCTGGAAGTGTCACAGTGCCACAAGACATCATTTGACACTGGAGTAGGGGTTCAGGGGTCCTGCCAAGTTGTAACAGCCTTTTTTTTCTCTGGCTGGTAGGACTAATTCTTGGGTGGCAGAAGCTGCTTTGAAAGGCTCCCCCTTGGCACTTCCAGTAGCTCTCACATGCTTGTGTGCCTTTTGTCTCCTGTTACTCCCCTGTTTTGTTCCCAAGTAGGTGTCTGGGATCTCAGCTGAGCTTGTGACACATGTTTTTAAACAACCCTGGAAAATATGGTTGTTTTGAAGACCTGATTCTGCATGGGGTTGTAGCAGCTGAAGAGGTTTGTGTGTGGGGGTGACAGTGACTTGTTGCTGGAGGGGGAGGATGGTGCAGCTGGCTGTCCTTGGGCCAGCAGTGCAGATGTGACCTCTGTCTGGGTTTGGGAGTGGAAGTGCAGAGCATTTAACCTTTCCCTGCTGCTCTGTGACAGGTGAGGTGAGTTAGAAACCCCAAGTGATTCCTTTGGGGGTGTCCTGGCAGCCTGTCAGGTCTCAAGGTGATTCGACATCCACAGTGCTGCATTAATTGTTTTTTCAAAGTGGAAGAGGTCAGAGCTTTTCCTAGGCTTTTATTTATTTTCCTCCTAGTTTATTCCACGTTGAGTTGTGAATGGAGCTGCCATGGACCATGCCCGAGAAACACTTGGCTGCCCTACAGCTTGCCCCTGTGTGCAGTGGGGTTGGCAGTGCCCAGGGACCCTGCCTGAGGAGCTGGTCAGTGTTTTTAGGGCATGGGGTAGTCCTGAGCAGTCCCACTGTGATGGGGATAGGAGATGTTTGACAGCATTGCTGTGCTGAGGGCATGGTGTGAGCAAACATCCTCACGGGAGGCAGGAAGGATAAATTGCAGTGGCAGGCAGTGGTGCCCAGAAACCTCTTGCAGAGGTAAACTGCTTGAGTGATTGTACTTGCTTCAGGTGTAAAATCCATCCTGCAGCATCTCCCTCTAGTATCAACGTCCTTCCCCATCTCCCTTTTATTGGAATATGTGTGAAGTGTTTCAAAACTCGCCCATTCATTCTGTATTTTAGAGCTGGGAGAGAGGGTAGTAAAAACAAGCTCCTGCCATTTCCAAGCAACCTTATTTGTCTGGCACTGAGACTTACTGCTGCTTGCAGTTTGCTGCCTTCACAAATGGCTGTTACAGCAAGAAGTGAGGCAGCTCTGCATTTGTGCCTCCCTTTGCCTCCCACCCTGAGGAAGCAGGCTCCCAGTGTGGTGCACTTGTATTATACCAGCTGATTCTGTAGGAACACAAAACCCCACCCGTGCTGTTATCTTCTGAGGGAGGCATTTTGAAGGGAGCTGATACTGGAACGTCTTCACAGGCTCACAACAGGATGCTTAGCTACTCGGAGATGCTGCACTCAGCTGGCACTCCACCAACAAGCTGATCTTAGCTGAGCAGATGTCTGTTAATCTTTGTGAGTGTGGTGGGCAGACCCTGGCTGGATGCCAGCTGTCCACCAGAGCTGCTCTGTCACTCCCCTCCTCAGCTGGACAGGGAAGAGAAGGTACAGCAAAAGGTGTGTGGGTTGAGATAAGGACAGAGAGATCACTCACCAGTTACCATCCCAGGCAAACCAGGCTCAGCTTGGGAAATCAGTTTAATTTATTAGCAGTCAAATCAGAGTAGGGTAGTGAGAAATAAACACAAATCTTAAAACTTGCCCAGGTTTTTTTCCCCTTTTTAAATGCCTCATCCCAGAGGCACTGCCACTGTCACTGATGGGCTCAGCTTTGGCCAGGGGTGGGTCTGCCTTGGGGCCAGCTGGCCTTGGCTCCACTGGACATGGGGAAAGCTTCTGCCAGCTTCTCACAGAGAGCACCCCTAGAGCACCTCCAGCCCCTCCACTACCAAACCTCCCCACACAAACCCAGCACAGTGAGCACTACCTTGCCATTCTGTCAAGCACAGCCTAGAGGACAGATGTTTGATGAAAGCACTGAAATATTTAACCAGGATATTTTTCCCCCTGCAGCCGAGATTGCTTGTTGTGCCTATTAATCTTTTACAAGTCTTGCATCTGCTCAGAGGTGGGCTGTTTCAGGCTTCAGATGAATTCTATGTGTATGTGCATGGTTTGAAAGAGTGGTGTAATGAACAAACATGATGTGTATGTGAATAAATTGAATGCATGAAGCAGATGAATTAATCCTCAGTCACTGAAAGCCTCTTCCAGTAACAATAATTAAAAATCTCTATAATGCCCCTTCTCCTCTGGGCATTGACTCCTCTCTTTCAGGAGCCTCTTTACCCTCCATTTTGTAAAATTAAGATTTCAATGGGCATGTCCTTAAAAACAGTTTGTCTTTCATACCTGGTTTTGTAAAGCCTGAGTGCAGTATTGCTGGGGTTAGCAGAGCTCTCACCCCGAGTTAGCAGCTCTCTTGTTTGTTAAGAATTTATTTTCAGCTAAAACAGTACCTTTCTGTAAAGCTTATTTCTTCTGCATGTGCTTATAATCAGAGGCACTTGTGTCTCCCTTTCCTCCTGCTGTACCAGGTGTGTTCACCAGGGCTAGTGTCTGAAACACCAGAACAGCCTGGGAGAACCAGGGGGATTGAAAAAGCAAAGAAACCCCATGCAAAACTACCTCTCCCCCACCAGGAGTAGCCTCATTGGACAGTATTTTATACCCTGTGTTGAACTTCAGAAAAAAACCCACTTCCCTAATTAATAGTTAATAGGGATTAATACTTGCCAAGTAATTGAAAAGGTCTCCAATGCACTTTTTCTTTCTTTGCTACTTCTGACTTAATGGCTCATAGCTGTTTTCTTCCTAGTCTCTTCCAGCCTCCTTTTCTTGAATGTTGCAATTGTGAGCTTAAAATCCAGTATTGTCTTTTAAATATCTCATGGGTGTAATCCAGTTTTTGTTTTCCTTAAAATTCCTTGGCTTTTGAATCCTCCTCTTCTCTTCTCCCTGTATTAACTAAATTGAAGTAAAATGGGAAATTGTCACACAGAGCCATTTAACTTTCCCCTTCTCTGAATAGATGATAAGTTACTCAGTAAGAGTAGCACCAATTTGGAAATGATTTAGCACAGCCAGAGTTCTACTAGCCACTCGGAGAACATTTCAGGGCAATCCCATGAGATGATGGTGTATGAGGATAATTATGCTTTAGCAGAATAGGCCTATGGGATGAGCAGCTCAGGCTGACACATCCAGTCTGTGCTCTAAGGTGTGCAATTCATCCAGTTTTAAGAATTAGGTTTTCTTCTCTGCATGTGCATATTTTATATGAAAGATTAACTTGCTTAGTCTGTAAAATTCACAAGGTATTTTTTTGTTTGTGTGAACCTGCCTAGTTTGAGTGATGTTGCTTGTGTCACAGGAAGTGACAACAGTCCCAGTGATGTTTTCTCTGAGCAATGTTCTCAGAAAGTGTCCTCACTTAATTGTCATATGAAAATTAATTGTTCAGCTGTCTGTCATCTTTTTTCATGCCTCATGTATTCTGCCCAGTAACATTCTTCTTTACTATGATTCATTAGTCTTCAGATTGCTTAAAAATATCCTGGACTGGAAAGACATATTAGCAAAGTCATAACTATATTGGCGGATGAATATAATCTCTTTTCAAGTGTCTAGATACGTGCCAAGATCACATCATGCTTACAGAGAATAAAAGAGTGGGCTTGTGAATGAGCAGGCTTCTGAAGGGCTGCTTTTGTTAATCACCAGCAAAATTGGCCAGAGAACTTAAAGAAAAATTCAATTGGCTTTTTTTAGAATTTTTATCACTTTTTGCTCATCGTCAAGGTGCTTTTCTAATGTAAGAACTCCTTGTTGTCCACCTGTTCCTCCTGTGAAACCTGTTGTGCAGGGCTTCAAAATATAATAGACTCTTTAGAGGTGTTTGTAAATTGCTGTATTAATCATGCCAGATAATTATAAATTTGTTGTGGCCTGCTTACCTGATTTGCACATCTCCCTCACAGCAGTGCTGCAGGGCAGCCCCCAAATGCCATGCAAGCATAAGGAGGATTTTCTAAAGCACTGGCATTGCCTGAGAGGAAAAAATCCACAGGAGGGAGAGAAATAATGATTCTTATTAGAAGCATAATTGTTACATTGTGATTTGCCGTGATTTTCTTGTTTTGCAAATCAGGCCCAGTTGAGGGAAGCCATCCTGTGGCAGAGGGATGGGAAGAGATGCTGGAGGGCTTGGGAGACTGACTCAACAGCTCTCATACCTGCTTGGCAATGATTTTTCTCTTAATAGTGTTTAGTTGCTTTTATGAGAGATGAACAAGACATGGGGTCTTGAGTTAAGCTTAAGGATTGAAGAAATGACAGAATTAGTCTGAAATGGTGCATGCAGTTGTGTGTACTGTTGCTGCAGGACACCGTGCAGCTTTCACTGCATCATTTTGCTGCATCGAGGAAGGGGAAGAGAGGGGGAAAAAAATGTTGGGGACCTGAAGTGTGACCTCAGAGCTATTTACACATGCTGTGTCTCCATCTGTTCTGCAAACATTGGTGAGTCCTGGTGTGGCTGTTTCTCAGGTGTGGGCTCTGTTTGCACTGTGAGTCTTGACTTGACATGACTGGTTAATGGAAATCACTTTGCCAAAATAATAGACTGTGTCAGGCTTTCCTTTTTGTTACCTTCATAGGTTATTATGTAGGACATCCAAACTGTCTTTCTAAATATGGTGAGATTTAGTACAAGGACTACTAAAGGAGTACAAGGAAATTAAAATGGAAAGTATAAGCAAGGCAGGCATTTATAAATGATTGAACTAAATTACACTCAGTAGAATGAGCTGCAGCTGTGACAGTGATGTTTCTTTCTTCAGGTAAATAGCATTACCCATCATTACTGGTTATGCTAAAGGACCATAATTCCATGTTAACATGTCTTATTGCAGCCTGATAAGTCATAGCCTAATCTCCATTACCAGACTGCCCATAAATATTAGAGATATGTGGGACAGGGAAGGTAAGGAATGAAATCTGGTTTTGATGCAGCAGTATCAGTGCTGGCTGGCCTCTGACAGGTCACAGCTGAGTCATTTGAGATAAAGCAATTCCTGTAATGTGTATGATGACTTCTCATTTTTATTTAATTAAATATAAAGCTGTGCTGTCACCTGTTCACTTTTTTAAAGAAAAAGAGACTGTCCCAAAAAGCCTTGATGACTTTTGCACATGAGGAAATACAAACAAGTTTTAGCTTTAAGGTTGTGAGGGTGTTGTGGTGTTGTACCACAAATGCAATACCACTGTTGTTTTCGCTTCAGTAAGTTATTGCTTTTTGTGGACAATAAAACCACAGGCTGTTGAAATTATATGGTATAATAATGGAGTCAAATCCACATGCTCAAGCGATCCTGTGTGTTTTTGACATTTTATTAAATTGATGAGTGGGTAAAAGGTTGGATTTTTTTCCTCTTTGCTGCTAGAGATCGAAAGAAAACAGAGAAACACAAACCTTTTCAGTTAACTATTCCTAGAAAACAAACACGGTATTTTTACTTCTCTCCAAAGCAGTTGAGAATGTACATCCCTTGGGATGGCCTGGGAGTAAATGACACTGTAGTCCCTTCCTGTTGGACTTCTTAACTTTTGAATTCATGGTGAACTGCAAGCACTGCTTGTTTACTGCAGAAACACTTAGACTGAAGTTGAAATCAATGGCTTAGCTTTGTTTTGTCACCCTTTCAAAGGCATCGCATGCCAAATCCACTGAAACAATTTCCATTGAAAGCTCAATGTGGTTTTTTTTTCCCTCCCTATTCTACACAACAGAATGTGCAGGAGCAGCATTTTTAATACGTTAAAGTAGCAGGAGTGGCAAAGAGAAGTTTGAAAGTGTTACGTGACTGATGACAGGTGACCATGTTCCCAACTCAGCTGTCTGTTCCCTAAAGTTACAACACAATTATAACACTCTCTTGGACAGCCTCATCCCTGGGATGGGGTGGGAAAGACATGCTCTGTGATCTGTTGAAAATAATAAAAATAATAATTTTGGTCTCTGATGCAGCAAAAGCTGACCAATAATTGTAAAAATCAGGGAAAAGGGCAAGAAGAAACTTGAGACACAGGAGTGTGAGTAAATCAAAGCAGAACAAGTTAAGGCGTGAAAAATAGCTGTGATATCTGAAAGGTCTTTTCCAAGCTAATCCCATAACTGTGTGCAGTGAGCATGGGGCAGTCTGTCCATCTTCCCCAGCTGCAGAGATGGTCAGTCTGGATTTGGGGAGAACATCCCCAGCCATGTGCTGATGGATGCACTGGTGGTGTTTCCCCTGAGTGAGCAGAGTGTGCACACCATCATGGGTTTGCAGAGATAAAAGTGAGATTTATTTCCATTGCTTAGTTGTGTGTTTTCCTCTGATGTTGCTGGGGTTTTTTCATTGTTCTCTGTTACCAATCCATGCTTTCAAAGCTTGCTTTCCCTGCCTTGGATTTATTGAGAGAGCATGAGGGAAAGATGAAATGAAGTAATATATTTTGCTTGTCGTTGTCTTGCTGTCAATTGAGTCTTAGTGGTACCATTACTCATTTTATGACACATGGCTGTACCTGGGTGAGTTTTGCTCCACTCTGTGTGTTTGGTTGAATTTCTAAACACGTTTTTGTGGGTTGCCACACATCCTGAGGCTGGAAAGTGTGCATTTTCTAAATTCAGTTACTTTTTGAGCTTTCAAATCTTTCCTCCCCTCACTGCCTTGTATCAGTCTGTGTTTGTGAGAGCTCTCCAGGACTGGAAGTGAGTTTTATCTTTGTTGACACAATTAGCTGGTTCACAGTGTGAGTGTGACAGTGGCTGTACGCAGATCTGCTGGAGTGTAATTACAGAGCAGACACAGATCCCCAAAGAAGATGGAATAGTGAGGTTGACCAAGGAATCTTTATTTTTGCAGCACTCTGGTCTGGAGGAGTGCTTGTGACAACCTCAAAGCTTATTTTATTTACACAAACACTCAGAATAATTGGCTTTATTGCATTTCTAGAATCATGGAGTGGTTTGTGCTGATAGGGACCTTACAGATCATCTCATTCCAAACCCCCTCTTCCCCCTGCCATGGGTAGGGACACCCTCCACTAGACCAGGTTGCTCCACCCTGTCCTTGAACCCTTCCAGGGGTGGGGCAGCCACAGCTTCTCTGGGCACGCTGTTCCATATCTCCCATGCTCACAGGGAGGAACCCAACTCTGTTCCTGATCAAAATGTTCACTGTCACGGATGCTCAGGAGCCTTGACTCCAGGTAGCTGGAGATGGGTCTGAGCATAGCTCTGTGCTTCCCTACTCCTTCCTTGTAAACTCCAGGTACAATAGAAATGTTCTATGAAGTTCACATAGCATAAGAGAAACTGGAGTTTATTTTCTGTGTGTGAAAGCTGCGGAGTCCTTTGTGTGTGCGTGCAGTTTATGGTTCCTGTTACTAACAATTGGTTTATAGAATGTGGTTAGTGGGATTGGCAAGTGTGTGCTGGCTCCAAGGAGCACAATAGAGTGCAAGCAGCAGGCTGCTAATGCACCCCTGCAGAATCCTTGTTTGTGCACTTTCAAATTCTTATCTTTGGGCTATACCTGCGTTAAGGGCCTCTTGGGTTCAGTGCTAGAAGTGTGAAGATCATGGTAGCAAGCGCCTGGCTGACTAGGTATGGTTGTACTGGTTAAAACAGAGGTGTTAAAGATGTTTCCAGTGAGAACTTTGAGCTGAGGCTATGATTACAGATCACAAACCGATTTTAAAAGTTCACTAAAAGGGCAGTAAATATGTCTCTAATCATAGCAGTTTGATTTTGAGCATTTCTCATAAGGATCATTGATCTGCAGCTGAAGGCTGAGAAATTTTGGTGTAAAGCCTTCAGTGAATCACAACTCAGGGGCAGGGAGCTAAGAGTTTGAGAGCAGAGAAAGAGACCCTGCAGGTCAACTGAACCATCTTTTAGCCCAAAGTGAAGGTGCAGGCCAAGTTTTTTGTCCCCTCCACCACACTCTAAGCTTTTCTGTATCCCAGCATTCTTGAAAATAAAACTGAGTTTTTCCCTCTGCTCCTCCTGACTGTGAGTTAGAGCTGCTGGCTCCCTTGGCATGAACCCACCAACTGTGTCTCCACAAAGTGCAAGATCAGACCAGTCTGGAAACTAAGACTGTTGAGTTCAATTTAAAGAAAGAGGATTTTTATTTAGCTTGGTTTTGTCAAATGCAAGCATCAAGAAGAGAAGCCAATGCCATCTACCACATTATTGCTATGTTGTGTTTAGGGTTATAATGCTTACTGTAATACTGACACAGGCTGGCATCTGTTTTGTCTCAGCTTTAGTGATTGAAAATTACCCAAAGCCATCGTGCTTTTGGGACTGAGATAATCTGGGGGTGAGGGTTGGCCAAGGAGCCCGCTCAACATGGGGCTGTTACCCCTGCTAAAATATCTCTGTGGGTGACTTGGATGTTGATACAGGAGCTTGCATGTCGGTTTGGAGGAAAATTCTTTTGAGCATAGACAGTAATTTCATAATTAGCCCTTAAAATTACATGGTAATGAAAACTCAGAAGCATTAAAGATCACTAACATTAAAGCATCTGTTTTATATTTCAGCTGTTTTTGTCTGGATCCCTCTTGCAGCCCTCTAAAAAGGAAGTGAAAAAGATAGTGTGCTTTGAATTAGTACGAGGACTGGTTAGAATGGTAAAGATGATTGAAGGAGCTACTAAACTGGCCATAAGCACAGGCCATGGGATGCTCTGAAAGGACAGGGACGTGTTTTTGAACAGTCAGAAGCATGTGTGTGCTGAACAAGTAGACTTAATCTTCACTGTCTTTAATATTCAGTGATCTAAAGATTAGTTCAGGTAACATGATTTTCAAACATCCATTGACACAACAGTGATACTTCCACAGAGTACAGGACTTTCTGTCTCTTAGCATGAACTTTGTGAGTTCAGTAAGACTTCAGTGAACAGAATTCACAATTTAAAGTCTGATGGGTGTTTCCAGTGCTGTTCTCTACAGGGATTTTTAATTTTCCTTCTGGTGACAGCCTGTTGCTCAAAAGGAAACAGAAAACAATGTCACTGGAATCAAGTGTTATACCATATTATGGAAATCTAACATTGGTTTTCTCCTAGTGCCCCCACCTTGTTTTCTTTACTTAGAAGCTGGTAACTGTTTGGGGTTAAATCCTTCTTTTTTTACATTCCAGTTGCCCAACTTGCATGTATACAGCTAATTTAGGAATACACAAAGATCCCTCTTCTGACAAGGGCATTCTGAACCAGCTCAATTCCTACCTACAAGGTCCCTTAAGCTCAAACCATTTTAAAGTGTTTTCAGAGCTTGTCCACAGGAGACTGCACGTGGTTACTGTGTCACTGAAAAATCCCACCTTTCTGTTTGAGTAGGTGGAAGCACATGGCTGGATCCAGCCTTGTAATTATCCTCCACCTGCCAAGAAAGGCTTTGTCCAAAGAAGTTACAGCCTAGAGCTCTTTGGGCCTGGTTTTGTCTCTTGAGAAAAGGTTTCTTGTCTTTCAGACGTGAAGTGCTTTCAGCATCCCCATTGATAACTGGCTGACAAGTCACAGATCAAAAACATTCAGAAAAAAAATCAATTTAGCAGTCTTTATATTGTAGAGAAGGAAGATGCAACTTAATTGCTTTTCTATAAAAGTAGAGGTATTTTAAAAATGGTGTTGAAAAACATTTCCATTAGTATTTGGCCTAAATAGTGTTTATGATGTTTTCTGTCTAATTTATTCTGCCTGTATGTATTTCGTTTTTAAATGTCAGTTTGTCTTTCAATAAAATTAAGTGTAAGGTGATGACTAACATCACAGCTTTTCCCAACAGTTTATACATTTGCATATTCCTAGGGCCTTCATTCAAACAGAAAAAAATACAGGCTAGGTAGGAAGAAATTACTTGAGGAAATGTTTAAGTGAAAGAGTCATAGTACCAGCAAATATATTGTCTTCTGAACTGTAGTTTTTCCTGTCAAATCCGTGTGAGTTTCTTGCTTTTGTTTGGGTTTTGTGCCTCTCAGGAGTGTCTGAAAGAGACTTGGAAGCCCAGATCTGCCTGGGCTCTAAAGGCAAGAGTGCAGTCCCTTCCTTCCCTCCAGAGCAGATACTACTTGTGAAAAACCCAGGGTCATTAAGTTCAGGTTCTGGAGTCCCCAACAGAGGAGGCAGCTTCTGGCCCTGAGGAGGAAAATGCAGAATATCCCTTTTGCTTGGGTGTGTAACTGCACGCACATGGTGATTAGTCATGGGAGACTGAAGTGCTGAAAGGCAGCAGTGGAAGCTGAACCTCTGGCATGCAGCTCCTGCCTGGGGCTCTGGAGCCAGTGATGGCTGTGCCCTGAGCACAGTGAGGAACCCACCTGCTTGGTTTTGAGCCCATTTTCTTTTCTCCTTTGAGCCAGGCTTGTGTTACTCTCTGGACGTGTCCTCAGGCACTCTGGATTTGCTGCTCAGCCACAAAGCTGGTCACTGTTGGGAGGTGCAGCCTGGAGAGCAGGAACCTGACACATGGGGCTGGGACTTGGTTGTGGTTAACACCTTGCTGAAGCAGCAGTGAGACCTTCAGATCATCTGTCTTGTCACCACCGTGCTTCCTGCCTGCCTGTCGTTGCTTTTTATGCCCATTCTGCCTACAGAAGTATTTTAAAGCTTTGAAATGTTAACACTTATGGTTTAAGTATCTCTTGAAAACACAACAGCAGACTTGTGTGTTTGTGCATGGCAGTTGAGCATAACTAGGCCAGTGGCATTTCCAGCCTAAATTTTTGTTCTTAAACACTGTATTCTCTCAGTTCAGAGAACACTTATACCCCCCATGCTTTGGAGGAAGCTTTTTTATTTCCTGGACTCCTCACTGTGCTACCTGCTGAACCAGTTGCCAGCCCCTGGGATGTTAATCTGAGCTTAGATAAAGTGGGGTATTTTCTGTCTGCTGTGACACCATCCAAATCTCTCAAACCCTCCTCTAACACTGCTTTCAGGGAAGAGAGTGTGTAACAGATGTCCCTCATCTTTTGCAGGGTGGTCTGGACTGCCATGGTGGTTTAGAAATAAAATGTATTAATAATGAATGTTCATAACACCACCATTACTATTCTTGTTATTTATTCACAGCTGCTTTGATCCACCTCTCTTCAGTCTTGGCTGCAGTGCAAGGGGCAGCATAAAACCCATGATTTGAAGCCCTGGTGGGGAGGGATGAGCCTGGGGAGAGGGAAGTTCCTTCACACGGAGCAAACACTGCACGTGAGGGCGATTTCTGCTGGGAAAAGGGCAAGAGGAGGGAATGGGAAAAAACCATAAAATATGTTTGAGGCCAAGAGTGTCTCTTTGTTTAAACAAACTTTTGTAGTTAAAAAGAAAAATGGGTTGAAAGAGAGTAGGGTACAGTGGACGGAGTTGGAGGGTAAGAATGTGAATTCACATGAATGATGGTGATGTCTTAAATCAGCTTGCAGGTAAAAACTGCACCCCAGTTTCAAAGGGGTGGTAAGTGGGGGGGGAAAACTCTGCCTGAATTGCTGCTATGAGAAGGAGCTTTATTCTGAACAGACTTTTAAAATACATATTCCCAGCATTTATCAGAGCATGCCCTGAGCCAAGTTATGATTCTTCTCAGATTTTTGTTCCCGGGGCCAACCCACCCTCAATGTTCATTAGCAAATAAAAGCACCACATGACCCACACACTTGGCTAGCAGCACCCCAGCCATCTTGTAAGCATTTGAAGTAATAATGCAACTTGCATACATTTCCGAAGCAAGCTCAGTAATTTTGTGTTTGGAGAGTTTGAGCCAACTGGTATTACTTCCAAGAGAAACACTTTGTGTTCACCCACTTTACCGTTAAAGCAAGAAAGGGGTTTGTATGGCCTGTATTTGTCATCTCTCCCATGGGGCTGCTTAACTTCCCTCTTGACATTTCTTTTACAAAAGAAATAGTAGCTTTCAGTATTTTTCTTCTTGAGTTTCCTTAAACAAATATAATAAAAAGAGATCACTGAGGTGCTGGTCCCAGTGGGGGGAACCGAGCCTTTCTTGGTGATTGGCTTGTGTTGTTCATAGTTACCTTTTACAGACTCTTCTAGAAGTAATCAAAATACTGCAAACTGGAAATGAATGCAGTGGGAGACTCAGCTGAGTGCTACAGTGAGACAGCTTTGGTACCCTCAGGAAGGGACAGGCTGTCCCCACCATCTCTTCACCCATTTCAGCTTTGCATTTGTGGCAAGGCTGAGAGCAGTCAAAGGGTTCCTGGTAGACTTGTTCGGTTTGAAAAGGCTGAGGGAGGAGTGAATGTGTTTGAAGCAGCCTCTGGGGATATTGATGAATGAGCATCTGGTAAAAATTATTACATACTACAATGAAAAAACCCCAACAAAATGTAAGGTGGCTAACAGCCAGGAGATGGCTGATGGTACAGTGGGTTACATTCTGCAAACTGCACAGAGGTCTCTCCTGCTGCCTCTACCCCAAGCCTTAAAATTCTAAATACAGCACAGATAGTACCTGCTGCCCTGTCTTGGGCTTTCCCCACCCCATTTAAATAGCTCTTCTCTAGCCCATCAGGCATCTGCTCTCCGAAGTCCTAACCAGTACTGTGAAGTGACCTGTGACTGTGACAGATGGTTCATAAACACATGCATTTTATTTAGGTGGTCAGATCGTGGTGCATTTAGGAAGCTGTTCTACACAGAGGGAATTTTCAGCAAATTGGGTCCCAGGTTGTAAAAGGCCCAAAGAGAAGTTTTAAAAGTGATCCTCTTCACCACTTCATCAGGTACTAAAATAGCTTTCTTAAACACTGCATCCTCTGCTGATGGGTCCATTGAGTGTCTGGCTCTCAGTTTATATGTCTGAACTTTCCTGTTGTGTTTTTGTGTCTCAGCTAAATACATTTGAAATCAGGGCAAGTCTCTCTATTTTACTGGACCTAAGGTAAGAATTCTGCTTACAATGGAGCAAAATTAATTGTAAGGGATCCAGAAGGTTTCTAAGGAATGTCTTACTTTTCTGTAGAGCTCAATAAACTAATTTTAGTAAATTGACAGTGTTCTCTATTAAAACAGATTAGACAAATCATGTGTTCGCTGCTGTCAAGTGTCAACAGTGGTTTGATTAATGCAAAGTAATGTCATTTGACTGATTGTTTGTAGCTGTCCATAAGATTTTGAATTTGAATGTGGGGCTGTGAATTAATGAGTTGGGAGCATTTTTCACTCCTGATGGTGGTCCAGAGCCAGATTTTGGAAAGAGTCGAAGGCAAATGATTTGATTTGGATGTACTTTGTGAGGGAGAGAACACCCTGTTCCTGTGAGTGTTTTTCAACAAGGGAACCTGTTTGCCTGGTGTCTTCAGAGATGGCACATCCTGCTCCAGCCCAGGGCTGATCCACCACCACTGCCCCTTGGCTTAACCAGCTCAGGCTCTGTTCCACCACCAGTCCAGAAGGCTGGTATCTCAGAAAGAGTTGCAGGAGATGAGAGATCTGGTTCATGTGGGTTTTATTACATTTTATCACAGAGCAAGGAAGCAGCACTTGGTCACCTGAGCTGACTTCTACAAACCTACCTGGGTAATTATTTGAAATAGCATTTATTGCCTCAGGTGTATCGTGTGTTTCACAAATAGAGAGAGAAGTATTTTCTCTGAAAAGTATCTTTTAGGTGCGCTGTGTGTCAATCCTTATTTACTTCTAGTCTGTTTCACTTTCCAGCTTACCTGTGAGCAATTTAAATAAATTGACCTTTGGGGTTTTTGAGGTAGAAAGGAATAAAGATGTGACTAAAATGTCATGAAAGCCACTGGCTTGGCTCTAGGGATCTCTATACCATCTTATCTTTCCTTTTATCTGAAACTCTGTTCTGATGTGCTTTGATCTTCAAACATTTTTAAAACATGCTTTTTTTTATGTGCAAATGGCTACTAAAAAGTTTACAGATTCACAGCATGTCTGCAGTGTAAGGCTCTCTCAAGACTGCTTTTGATATCTGACTATATCTGCACAAAAAAAATAATCCTTGAGCACCTAAACAAGCTTACTTTGTATGATAATACCTGTGTGTTATTGTACCTTAGCAGTGTGTTTTGTCTCTGGGTGTTGAGGCTTTTTTTAAGGATTTGGTTTAATTTTCCTCATTTTGCAGACAGTGGGGGAGAATGGGAGCTGGGAAATAGTTGTTTAGGAGTGAGAGTGGGGAGAGAGAGAAAGAAGGAATAATTTTCATTTCCAAAAAGGCTTTGGAATGGAGACACAAATAGCAACTGCCTTGCCTGAGCACCCAGTCTGGTACTTCATAGGATTGCATATGTTTTTTCTCCTGGGCATGCGGGCCTACAGCTGATGAAGTACATGATGTCTGGTGTTTGCTTTACATGTACATTTATTTTTATTTTGCTAAGGTTTTTAATATCTCATGAAGACATTTTTACTGTGCCTTAAAATCTGATTTTTCCCTTGTGTGATTTTCAGGCTCTGGAGGACTTCTTAGTGTCTCAGTTGAAACCAAAGCCTGATCTTCCCGTTTGGCTCTGGCAGATGTTGTGGAGGATAAACAAAGAAAAATCTGTGCAGCTTTTCTGTTTATTTGCAGTGCAGTGTAATTTGTGTTCTGGTGGAACGGGAGTGGGGTGTAGGACTGCAGGAAGTGCAGTACAAGTGGTGCTGTAGGAAGGGTTTAATCTCTTTCCGATTGCACATTTGGACTGTGCCTCTGAATAGCTGAACGTTTGCATGTGCTTGGCGAATTTGTTGTAAAACAAGGCTGACTGATAGCAGCGTTCCAAAGACTCTGAACTGGAAATGGTCGTGCACATTACTCAGCACCTTTCAGTCACCACCAAAGCCATTGGTTTCCTTGGAGAATGTCGAGAGGAGCATTAATTAAATCAACAGGGACGGGCAGGGAAAGGAGTAATAGATAAACAGCTGTTCAGAGACGAGATAAAAAAATCATTCATCAGGCAGGATGTGTGATTTGTGGGGAGATCTTTTAAATACTTGGATATTGACATCCAGTAGTGGAGACCCCCCTTGCTCCCAAGTCTTTCCAGCAGTCTCTGGAAGGAGGCAGAGACCAGGGAAGTGAGCCCTGATCTCAGTGACCAGTCCCTGCTAATGCCTTCCCTCGGTGGCACCTCCTGAGAGCTGGCACAGCTCTCCTGCACCAGCAGGCACGTCTATCCTGCCATCTGTCCTGCGTGCAGAGAGGCACAGGTGCCAAATTCCAGCCAGGCTCTGGCGAGAGACACGCTCTGCTCGGGCTGGGAGGCTGAGCAGGGATGGAGCTCCTTCCTCCCTGCTCATGTTCCAGCATGCTGCTCCCAAACGTGGTGCTGCCTGCTCTGGGGGACGTGGGGTGAAGGTGCTGTGTGGAGCCCAGAGCTGCTGCAGCATCAGTGCCTTGGGTCCCTTGGTTAATTTATCGAGTCTGACGGAGAAGGGAAATCAAACAGAGGGGGCAGAGAAGAGATGTGATAGAGTGAGGAGAGGTACAGCCCTGATATGTTCTTCTTTTGCTCCTCTTCACCTGGTAGCAGTTGGCTCTGTTTTTCCCAGTGCACTGCTGAGAGCTGCTATAAGCTGCAATCAAACTTGATCTTGCCAAATGCAAGTTAAAATGTCACAATGTTCCTCAAATCCTTTTTTAAAACTACAGACTTCTAAGGCACTCTCCGCCAGTATCTTTTCTTTATTCTTTCTTCTGCTATGATTCATAAAGTGACCATGTGCTCCTGTGTATAAAAAAAAAAGCAAGCATTATGTTCATAATGCGTCAGATCACACAGAGCTACGTTTTGCTGGCACGTTTGCACAAGCTTCCATTCTGCATATTGGAATATTTTCATGCTGGCTTCCAAAATTCATGAGCAAGGGCAGGCTAGGTTTTTGTGTTGGACAGAAATCAAAGGATCTGGAAATGTAGCCAGTGACTGTAGAATAAAAGCAATTACCACATGCAACAGTATGTAAATGTGTTTATTAGGAATGTGTATGTCCCTTGTTAGTGTGTATCTTAGTGCCACAGTGCCTTTCATTGTGACAATGCTCTTGTGAAACATAATAGCGCTGTTTTTCCCGTTTTGTAAAGCTTCATCCTAAATAACTTCCCCTTCAAATTAATTCTCTTGGCCCCCTTTCAGACGTGCTGTTATTTTCTTTTCTTACCAGCCATCTAGTGATGTGGTTGACCTTGGTTTTCATATCCTGCAGGCCAGATCAACTACTTCCTGAAAAAATATTTGACCAAGGGGAAATGCAAGGCAGGACAGAGATTTCTGACGTGTTCTGCTTTCTGTGCACAAGCTAGATGGTGATGGGGCAGGAGAAGCTTATAGAATAACCTTGGAGGCAGTGGGGATGATCAGGAAATTATCTTTTTGAAATCTGTCAGTGCTGCCTCTCTAAAAGCAAATAACCCTCACCCCCCCAAGACAAACATAAACAAGGTGGTGTGTCTGGAGTGGGCAAGGGAGGTTCTGCTGTACCTGGGCAAGAAACAAGCTCTGCCAGCTGGTTACAGGCGCAGGTGGTGCAGTGCAGGGTGCTCTGTGCAAACATTTTCTGAAGCACCAGGAGAGCTTTTGTTGTCATCTTTACCTTGAACCACATCTGTGCAACATCTGTTGTTTTAAAAGCACATACCTGTCATTAGGTGTACATAATTAACTTAATTTCATTTGAAACTCTGTTTAATTTTTTGTAACGACACACAGGCTGATTTTCTCTTCTGTGGGGAAACTTTCTTTGGGAGTACACATACAGCAGGCAAGTCTATCCTAAAATGTAAGAGCAGCAAAGCTTTTGACCTTGACAAGAGGGTGAAGATTTCTGAAGAAAACACCTTCCACTTGATAACATGCTTTTGGTAGGAAAGATTTCTTTACATCACAAAGTTTGCCTGATCCAACCAAACTTCCCATTCATGTAGCAATACTTCAAAGGGAATTAAATAGATGATCTGGCAAATGTTTGCTGCCTGAGCCTGTGCAAGGTGAGGGCTGCAGGTCAGCCTCTCTGTGCCTGTCTCCTGCAGCCATGGGATGGTCAGTGCTGAAGTACAAATGTAGTGTGGTGTCTGGCAAATCTGCCTCCTCTCCAACTTGTGAGAGCCATCCCGAAGGCTGGAAACGACAGCAGTGAGCTCAAGCCAGGGGGACTTTGGGAGAAAAGGGGAAAGTAAATAAAGAGGTCAGACTGCTGCTCAGGATATAAAAACCCCTTCCTTCCTGTAAGCAGTGGTGCAGGGATGGGATTGCAGGTGACTGGTGTTCACCCACTGGTGACTTTCCCAGCAGCTGTCATAATGTTATTCTTTTCAACAGCCTCTTTTGTTTTTGTTAAGAAACTGCTTCAAACACTTCAGCCTTGATCCTGTGAGAATGAATTAAAAGATTTGGCAGCTGGAGTTCATCCACTGCTCCCTTCCCTCCCCCCAGAAGCCCTCCTTAGGGAGCTGGGGCCAGAATCAGTGTCTGCAGCATCCCCAGCGCTGGGTGGGCGCGGGGTGGCTGCGGCTGGACAGCGCCGGGGTGAGTGGCAGTGGCAGTGCCCCGTGGTGAAGGAGCTGTACCAGGCTTCCCTGCTGCGTGTGAGGGGGCCCTTAATGAGAATTGAAAGCTCATTCTTGCTGTGGATACGGTTCAAAAGCCAGCACGGGTTGTTGTGGGCTTTTGTGTGGGGTTTGCGCCGTGGTGGGCACTGGAGAAGGGGAGTCATTGCCCCTTTGAGCTGGTGTTTGAATGAGAAAAGATTAGTGTTTGTCTGGGAATTGGTGGGGTCCCATCTGGGTTTGGGAGGCTGTGGTGCCTCCTGGAAAAGGGAGCAGGCTTGGAACCATCTCTGCCATACCTGTGATAGCTGCCTGTCAGCTGCTGGATGATGCAAGCCTGCCAGGGCTGATGGAAGGAAACCACACAGATACTTGAGCCACTGGTACGATGTGGATAAACTAGAAGAGAGAAAACAAGTGCAGGCAGGAGAGGGAGGGGGTCTAGTTCATGTTGGAGTGAGGCTGCTTCCACAGCAGTAAGTACAGGGAATGGATGCAAGTCTGTGGTACTTGGGGACCATGAGGCTCTGTAGACCTTTTTTCTTCCCTTTTTTTTCCTTCCAGTTAATTTCCCACAAAAGGTCATGGCCTGACATGGTCATGGCTGATTTGCAATCCCTGCCCAGCCTTTCTGTGCTCAGGGATCCTTTGGCTGTTTAGGACTGTTTGCTCAGGGCAATGATTTGACTCCAGTCCACTTGTCTGTTACTCAGACTGCTAAAAACCCTTCTCTGCACTTGGCTGAAGTTAGGCTGTGATTTTTCTACTTTTCTAAGTGATTTGCCTTCTCTCCTGATATAATTTAGGCAGGAAACTGTAATCAATCAATTAACATAGTAATTGCCTGTTTAGCATTGAGGATGAGTGAGAGATTGCCTTGCATTTAACAAGTCCTGTGTGGTGGAGGCAGAGCTCAGAGGTCAGCCCCCTCTGACTCCAGGGATCTGCTCCCTGGGGAATATGTGCCTCTTTTTGGGGGGCTACAGTAGGGGGAGAGCAGTGAGGTTCAACTTGTAGTGCTTGCTGGACTGGTGTGGTGTCCCAGACAAGAATGGCAGCAGTGGAATTCTGAGAGATCCTCACTGGCTGCTTGGCTAGAACATTACCATGGGACACATATCCAGGAGAAATCGTAGTGGAATCATGGTCAATTGATTTCCTGGGTTACTTAGAGATTTAAAAGTGGTATTTGCTCATACTTGGCAAGGTAGCTTGGCAGATATGATCCAGAATTTCAATTGATAGGGAACACACTGTGTAAACTTCCCGCCAAATATGTCTCTTAAAGTGCATTTGGAACAAACGAAGTTTGCCTGTAGGACATGTAGAAATTGAGGAGTAAGATGAGTTGGTAAGCAGACTATGAAGCTTATTCCAGATAGTTGTGCTTCCTGTGATACTCTTTTCCAAGTCATTGACTTGACTTTATCAGGTAGCAAGACACTAGTGGGTTCTGGTCAACCTACTTTTCTTGCCCATCTGCACAACATCTCGCTGCCTGGCAGATGTTTACAGCACTGTCCCAAAGTCCCTTTTCAAAAAGCAGTAATCCAGATAAATGGCAGTTCCTGCAGAGAAGCCATTTCAAATCATTGGCCAGTGAACCACATAGTTCTGCTGCTGTAAAACCACTACTTCTGCTATTTACAGTGTTAGAAACATGTTAAAAATGTACAGCTTTGTCCCTTCCCCTCTCTTCCCTTGACAGCTGCTGTGTGGTGATCCCAGACAGTTAACTTAGGCTGCCGTTTTTGGCAGGAGCAGGCTGGTTATGTTCAGCAGCCACCAAAACCTCACACATTTTCCCAGCCATTTGATTTCAGAAGTCCTCCCAACAACAAGGCAATAATAAAACACAAAATCAACAAACACTCCTTCAGACCAGAAGAGAAAAATAAAATAACGAAAAGGTCAGTAAGCGGCATTAAAATGTAAAATCTGGGTGCACACTAAACCAGGCAGGGCTCTGGACAGAAAACATGAGTGGATGTGAGCTCACAGAAACCTGAGCAAAGCCCAGGTGCCTGCAGTTACGGTGTCCGATGAAACCGTGGGCGCGTCCCGTCGGGAAGGAGCTCTCAGCCGTACCGGTCCGAGCAGTTTCGTATTTCTCATTCCTGCACACGTGATGTGCTGTGCCAGCTGAAGGTTCCTAAGATGGCTGAGCTCTTCCACACTGGTGGAAGCTCTTCGGTTTCCCTCCCCTTCACCAGTTCAGGGAATTGGCTGATCCTTGGGTGGCCGCGAGCTGTTTTGCAAAACCTGAGTGTTGGTTGTACCAGCACAAGATAGTCTCCTCCCCCTATTTTTTTTCCCCCATTTTTATTTTTTAAATGTTTAATGAGGGTGTTAATTCCTTCTGCCATTCTCCATTTCCTGGTCTGAATGGATGTTGAAATAGCTGTGCTGCCACAACTTGCAGCAGGGAGCACCCAGTGGCATGGGGTGGGCAGGGGAGGGAAGGGAGAGAGACAGGAACTACTGTAAGCCACTGTTACTGCCATATACATCACAGAACCACAGCCGAAGTGCTACTGAAAGATTCAATAAATATTCAGCAGCAGAAATATGTCCATTGTGAATTAAATTGTAAAGAAAATGGTTAATTCAGATTTGGACATCCAGTAGGAGGGTGTCTGTAGCTTGCTGCAGAATTGCTCTTTGCAATTGAATATTTTTCAGCTTGTTGTTCAGAATTCCAGTGGAAGTTCGATATTTGGTTTCTGGAACCTATTTAAAGAGCGTCTTTTGACTATTTAACACCTTAAAATAAAAAATTCTATTGCAGTCTGTACAGAGGAAATAAGCACTTCTTAAACTACTGTCATTAAAAAGCAGCTGTTGAGGATTTTACTGTGGGGCTTTGCATGTGGTTATGATCATTGTGGAGTCCTTTCATGGGGGTATGTGGTGTGCATCATTAGGGAGTGTACAGAAACTGAGACAAAATATGGCTGTAAAAATTGCCTTGAAACGCTGCATCTAAACCAGCCAAGAAGAAAAGGGTAAACCTTGTCGTGTCCCTTTTCTGATGACTTTTTAGAGCCCTGGGTTACATAAGAAATGAGTCGCCAGGTTTCCTCCCCTGCTGGATCCTGGTCTCATCAGCACTTGCTCTCTCCTGCCCGTCTCCAAAGGCTCTCCATGAACACCAGATTGCAGAGCAGGTGCTCTGTGCCTCTTGCTCTCTAGCAAGGCGAAGGAGTGCTTTTGCTTGTGTTTTGCAGTAGGAGTTCATCTGGGGTGTAATTTAAGTAGATTCGTTGTTCTCCAAGAAGGTTTAACACGCACCTCCCTTTCCCAAATCAAAACCCCATCCTGTGTCTTTATCCATCCAGTTTTCTCTCCTGTGAGGTGGTTGGCACCATGCTGTGTGGCACTGTGAAGCCATGCCTTGCCAGAAGGCTGGCAGGTATTTTTAGCACAGCCTGTTTGGCAAGGAAAGGGATGTGTCCCTCTTTCCCCCTGCGAAAGGAAGCAGGACTGCAGGCCATGGTGTGGTTGGATGGTGCTCCTGTTGCTTTTTAAGGTCTTATTGGGGTAACTGGTTGCCTTCACCTCTTGTTTGTAAAGAAATGTTTAATGCATGGGTGCTCCAATTTCCACAGTTGTCTTAGCTTTTGCCTTTCCCTGTCTGTCTCTCCCTATTTTTTCCTCTCTTTGTCTCAAATTAGCGCCACAATTAAAGTGTGAAGCCTGCTGGCAGCTCACTAGTAATTACTGTACAATGAAAGAGAGGAACATCTGTCAAAGCTAGGACAAGATAACAGCTGTAATTGATTGCCACATCATGGAGCTTGACCACCAGCAGATGGCTGGGGCCAGTTTTGAAAAACCGGTAACAGCAGCGGTCCCAGGGAATGGGGGTGACTCTGCTGAGGTGGCTGCCTGGGATTTCACCTGTTCAAAAGCCACCATGCGAGGCTCCATCCTTTTGGTTCCTTTATTTGGTTTTCCCTGTTTATTTTTATCCCCGTGCTCACCTCGGAGCCGCACCGCGGAGCAGCATATGCTGCCGCTCTCGCCAGGCAGGGAGGCGCGGGGAGCAGCCAGCGAGGCACTGGAGCTGCAAGCCACGGCTCCATGGGAATTGGCAACACTTGGCACTCCGTGGCTCAGGAAGGGGCTCCCGTCACTGCAACGCTCCTGAAAAAGCACAGAAGCGAGTTCAAATTCATTGCAAAACACAGGGATCCCTTCAGAGGCGAGATTTTAACAAGCAAATGAAGGGGGAAGCCATTTACTGCAGAGCATGGGGCTCCTGCAGCAGAATTAAATTGCTCTGAACATTTGCCCCAAGGTAATAGGGTTTGGTCCCAGTGTTGCATCCCCCCAGTTCATAACTCCTACTCTCATCTCCTCTGTTGGGTCTCAGGAAAAGGTCTGAGTTCGTTACAGCATCACAGTTGGTAAAACCTGCAGACTCAGACCATCCGAAGAGCTGTCATTGTTTCCACTCCAGTGCTGGCTCTCTGTTTGACTGCATTGTTTCCAGCATGTTTGTGGCACATTCTCTACACTCCAGAATTGTTGCTGAAGAGGTAGAGAATGAATAATCTGGAGAGAAGGGCCTAACTTTTATTACACATAATGTCACATGCTTTGTGGTAGCAGTGAGATAAGGCCTGAGCAATCAGTTCTGTCCTTATTCTGCAGTTTTCCCTTTCTGGTCACATTCATATATACAGGAAGCACAAGGGATTTTTCTTTTCCAATGTCTTCAAACCCAAAGGAGCGTGTGGCAAGGGGGGCTGGGGGAATCTTCTCTTGTTTTCCATGAGAAAGCAAAATGCCTCAGTCTAAATGAATTGCAGAGACTGGATGTGAATCCCAAACTGCAGAGAGCCTGAATAGCTGCTGCCATTCAGCTCTCCTGGTGTTCAGTCATAGGGTTAATTGTTAAACAATTAGTGCTGCATTTCAAAGAAAATCAGACAAATTGGCTCAGGTATGGTGAGCAGTTTCACCTTGCACACCACCCTCTTCCCATCCTTGCCGTGACTCAGTTGTACGGAGCTTCCTGGGTTATTGTGTAAAACAGCAGCTTGTTTTAAACAGTGCAATCTGTCATTAATTCAGCTAATAAATCACAGCATAAGAACAAGAGTCTTGCGAGATTAACATCTATAATCAATTGGGAATTACAACATTGGCTTTCATAGGCAAAGCTGATCGTTAAGTCATGGAAAATTTATTACTTTACAAATCTGCTTATAAGAAGTGTTGACTTGAAGCCTTTATAGATTGTACTTATTATTATCAGATATTCACAGTTTTTGATGAAAGGTTAAATAACTATAGTTGTGCTCAGGGTTTGAATTGCAAAACGCAGTGGGCGATTTTCTAAGGTAGATGGAAATTTTTGTGGAATGATGCTATTCAAGTATGCATTTCTTGTGAATGACAATCCTCTTAGCATGACAATACCCATGTTAAATGTCATAGGAGGCCAAAAACATCTTGTTAACTGTTCCAACAAGTCTTCAAACCATTTTTGCTGGTGCAAACTGAAGTGAGATGTGTTATTTTTTCTTTGTCTGCTGTGGGAAAATTCTGTTAGAGCTGCACCACCACCATTGTTGAGGCTTTCATGCCCTCTAATAAGAAAGTCTGTTGAAGTTCCCTACTAAGAAAACAGTAGACACCTATGTAAAATAAAGCAAAGTCCAAGGAACACACTGTACAGTGAGTCCTGGATCTGTTGTGTTTGTTTAAGGACTTTCTCCATCCCTAAAATTAAGCACCCGCTTAAGTGAGAACATGGATTCTTCACTCTAAGTATCACCCTGTAATTTCTGTTCAGAATAACCAGAAGGTAACAGTACAGTGTGTGCACAATACTAGATTTTTTGTGACGTGCAGAACATGTAGTCCTAAATTTAATTGAAAGTGTTACTGGATATTCCAGTGGCAGCTCACCCTGAATGAGACTGAACAGCTGAATCTTGGAGATAATGAACAGAGTTTCTGCTATTTATTTATTTATTTCTTTGCCTATTTCTTTTATTAGCTGGATTTTTAACAGTTGCAGCATTTAAAAAAAAAACAAAACGTGCAGATGTGATCCTGGTAATGTGTCACATGGCACCTGTTCAGGTGTCATTTCCTACCTTAGGGGTGGGGTGGTTTTTGGGCTGGAGTGAAATGGTATCTAAAGGATCCTAACCCAAGTATTAGATGTGAAATGAGTGTGTTACTGTCACAATCTAATTCGGGAAGACCCCTCTTCCAACATATATGTGTGTGTATATCTATATTCATATGTGTTGCCTCTTTCTGTGCACCCACCCTGTTTTTTAACCCCAGGAGAGCTCCACGTGAGGCTGGCAGCTGGCGAGAGGCAGCAGTGAGGGCACTGGATGCAGGTTTAGGTGCAGGATCTGGAGGCTGAGGCAGCAGAGGAGGTGATGTCAGCATCTGGGGCGCGTGCCAGCTCGGTGCCATTCACGCCGCGCTGGCAGCGGCCTCCAGAGAGAGCAAGAAAGTGAAGAAATGGAGGGGGAGGACACAGCACGCAGAGAAAACAGCTTTGAAAATACAGGAGAGGAGAGGGCAAATGCAGGAATTCATAAATGAAGGAAGGGTGTTTATGGCATGTGGACAGGGTACAGTACCAGCTGGGAGTACGAGAAGCACTGAAGCGACTTCAGCCATGAATTCCCCGTGCCTTCACCCCTGTGCCTTGTTGGTGGCACCTCGGGGTTAGTGTCCTTTGCATTTATATGCATTCCAGGGCACTGGAGACGGCGGCAGGCAGCACACTTGACATGGAGAGCCCCTTTGTGCTCCTGAGCAGCAGGTCAGCGAGTGAGCAGGGTTTGAATAAGCAGCCCTTGTGTCTTCATATGTCTCTCTGATCCCTCGAACAAAACCAGCATACGAAAGGCAGTAAGGCAATGTGGAGGCCTCCTAAATGTCACCGTAATGTCAGCAGCACTGGGAGCAGAGCAGCCTCCGAAGAGCAGAAAGCTTTGTAATATTTATAGAAACAGAATTTGTTAAAAATACATTTGCCTGTTACAGTTCAACCTTTTGGAGTCCTCACTCCTTTCAGCTCCGGGAGTGGGTGGTGAGCTGAGAGTCTCTGCATGTGTTCCAGGCTGGGTTTAAGCTATTGCAGTCAGGCTGGGATCCTGGCAAATGCTGGAAATCTGAGAGTTTCATAATATTGTGGACCAGAAACAGTCATGGTCCTTCTACTGAGGTCCTTCTACTGAAAGAGTTCAGAGTCTTTTAAAATAAGCCTTTTCTACCTTTATCCATCTAAACATGAAGGGGCTCAGAGCCAGTTTTGCATCTGCAAAACAAGGGTAAATGTGGTGCAAAGCAGATAGTGATTTTTTTTTTTCTCCTGCCAGATAACTGAGTCACTGGCAAGGCATGAGATACCTGGCACCCCATCCCTGGAAACCCATTTTGTTCTCTTGGTGGCAGGACTGGGAGCTGACTGCTGAGAACAAGGCAGACCTGTCTGCTTGTTTTTGCAGGGCCTGCTGCCTTTAAATGCACTACGGTCATGGTGTGTCTTGTCACCATGATCACAGGCATGTAATGCTTTTACAGCATAGCAAAGTGGACCTGGAAAACAACCAGGAAATGGAGCAAGAGAATGCTGTGAAATCACCCTGGATAAACCTGTCTCTTGCCCCATGTTGTGCAGAAATGCCAGCAATGGCTCTGCTGTTCCACTCTGCCCGTCAAGCAGCAGTGGGGGCTGGCAGCAGGCACTGTCCCTGATCCAGATGGTCAGCAATGTTTTCCTCCCACAGCCCCAGCCCTTTCCAACAACTGGGAGATCTGGTCCATGTGTTACAGGGAGCAACTTTTGCTGTTGGCACTGTTGAAAGCACTGCCACTTAAGAGCATCAGGCTGGATCCTTACCCAGACCAGGCACCTGAAATCATAGGCACCTGTGCAACATAAAAACTATTTCCTTTGGCAAGGTAGAATTGCTGATCGTCATTTAAGTTGTTTAATTTTTTCCTTGCTCTTGATTTCTTGCACTGTTCCTATTCCCCCTCTAAATTTAGGGGAGAACCTCTTTAACTGCAGCGTCCCATCTAGAATTGTTAAAAGACAAATTACTACTTAACAACTGTTGTGTATCCCTCTCCCTTCCCTCTCCTTTCCCCCATTCCAGGTTTAGTTGCTTACATTCCTGATGTGTCTGGCAAGCAGAAGTCTGGAAGATGCATTGATTCTTGATTCCCAGCTCTGTGCCCCTGGTCTTGCTGCTCCCATTTATCTGACCTTTGTTACAGTGAGGTGGAAAAAATCTCTCTCATCCTACCAAGTTGATGTTGTCTGGGTTGAACATGCAGCTGTCATGTTTTAGACTGCAGTATAAAGCTACATAGGATATATTTCATTGGGGGAGCAGGAAATCATTCTTTTGTTCTATGTATTTGATATTGTGCAACATTTCCTGGTACCAGATTTGCTGCTGTGCTGCCCGCCTCTCACTGATGTCTCCTGGTGTGTAGCAGTGTGCTGGGAGAGCAGAGCACTCACTGCCCCTTCTTGCTCAAACCATATGTTTTGCAAAGGCATTTTCTCCCTCCCTCCCACCCTTCCGAGCAGGAAAGGCCCAACAGAACATGTAACAGCTCCTGCTGCTTTCCCTTCCCTGCACATTCAAGTCATTAACAAACACAACACTTTAATATTGTGGACTGAGAACCGCCAGAGCTCAGGTGCAGAACCAAACTCTGCCCGTGCCCTGCTGGCACAGCAGCCCAAAATCTGGGACGAGGCAGCTGGCCCAAGGTGTAACCACAGGAGCCATTCTGTGGAACCTGCCGTTGTTTGTGGGTTTGCACAGCAACGTCTTTGCTTCCCTCCCACCATCCCCGCTCTCCCAGGGGCTGAAACTCCACACCAGTGAGCAGAGCTTTGTTTTACTCACCCGGAATGGCTGTGCAGGGAATGGATGGAGAAGTGCTGCTCGGTGGATTAATAGTGTTTCTCAGCAGTTAGTGGGTGCTTTGATTACAGTGTGTCTTTTTTAATGACCACTTGACTGCAGGTGGTGAAGGATGGCTTTAAAAGGTCCTTTTAAAATTACTTTCAGACTCCACAAAGAAATATAAAATTGTACCTTTTCCCCTTCCAGCAGAGCTCTAGCAGAGCTGTTACTTGCTTCTGGCATATAGAACTACGTGCACCTTTTTGATTTGTCTCTTTTATCAGTCTCTTCTTGTATGTTTTTTTTTCCCTGTGGGCAGCTAAATTGCTTTGGAGGGAGGAGAAAGATTAGCAAAAGGAGTGTTTATCCATCTTAATTAGTGCTCTGTTGACAGAAATTATTTTGAGTATTTGCTGCACAGTAGTTACTGTTCATATAAATCTTGTTGGGTTTTTTTTTTTCCTTGAATTTACATGTTTATTTCTTGGACTAAGTTGTTGGTGGGACTTGGTGCAGCTGGCTACTGATTCCCCTTTGCCACCAGACCCTTGGTGATTTTCTTGGCCAGTCATTTGCCCTCCATTGCCCTGCAGGGTTGCCCTGGGCTGTACTTACAGCACAGACTGTGGTGGTTCAAAGCAGGCGAGCTGAGCTCTAGGAATAAGCTGGGGTCACTTGTTTTGGAACTCCACCAAGAGAGATCATGACCACAGTGTGACTGTACCCAGGGGTGGCTGCAGGGAGGGCTCGGAGGAAGGAGGTGGCAGGACATGTCTGCAGAACTAAACAAGGACCCACTTTGTGTCAGGGCTTCCACCACGTGTGTTATCAGAAGGTGGAAAAGATGATGGGCAGAAGGACTTGAATGCTGAGCACAGCACTCCTTGTGTTCACTGGGTGTTTTTTGGAAGCTTGGACTGGAATGTTCATTAATCCCTGCTACATGTGAGAAGTTTTGTAGCAAAAGCTCAGCTATTCCCCAGCTCGGAGAGGAAGTGAAATATCTGACAGGGCTTGAAGGGATTTGTGGATTTTCTTGGCTCTTGTATCCTGTGAAAAACCAACCCAGCTCTCCTAGCCCATATCCTTCTGGAACAGGCACTCAAAAACTGCTGTGGGGTTCTGCAGGGGACTGACAATACGGTTCTGCAAGAGCAGTATGTGTTGAGGTGTGGGATGCACTGATGTCCAGTGCTGAGCCTGCTGTTGCTCATAAATATCTCCCCTTCACGTGCTAGAGATTGCATTCAGTGGAAGATGTGGAAGATTCTCTGCAAAAGCCTTTTTTTGTCATTGTAGTAGTGTACACTAAAGAAAATGGAAATTCCTAATGTGCTGAATGCAAAGAGGCAATTTTCTCCATACTCTTAGGAGAAAAGGTGTCCATGTAGTGTCATCCTGGGTGTTAAGTTGTCCTGGTCACTCGTGGCTGGTTTAATCTCACTGATTTATTTTTCTGACTCTAAAGAAAAATAATGCATGGCCATGGAGACAGAAGGTTGCCATCACTAATGATTGCAGAGTGGCTTGAAGTCCTTAAGTGGAGGATTCTGTAAGGCTCTGTGGTATTGCATTTACACCTTCCAATGGCAATCCCTGCCTGTCCTCTCCCATCTCCCTGCTCTTTGCCTTGGATTTTTAAAGAAACGCGGCAGGACCGCTTCAGTTTTGAACGGAACTTTTCAAACGTAGTGTGAAAAACTGCCTGCCTCTGTGGTTTACTGACTCCTTGGGTAATGTCCCTTTAAAGCAGCAGCTGCTGCCAAGGTCTGGATGCCGTGGTCACTAAATCATTTAGAGCTGCGCTGTAGCTGAGGGCTTCCAGCTTCGCCTTTTGTTACTGTCACACAGTGGGAGCTGGAAGAGCGCCAGGGCTGCAGGCGCCTATTGTGCAGGAAAGCCGCACATCTGCAGTGGAAGACGAAAACTGGATGTCAGCTGCCTGAGCAAAACTTCTCAAAAGTGGTGTCGTAAGGGCCTGAAAGGGGGGCTGGCAGGCTTTTTCTCTTCTTCTTGGTGCAGCCGGGCTGTTCTGGCGTGTTTTGAATCCTGATCTGTCTCCGTGTTTTTAAGCTGTACCTTTCATTTCGGTGGAGGGGATGGTGGTGGTAAGAGAAGCGTGGCCAGAATCTTTATAACTGTAATAGACTGCGACAAAAGCTCTATTCACTTCTTGATGAACCAGGGATTTACGTGCATTAGTCCCCACTCTGTACGGAGAGGGGACGACTGCCCGATGAAAGGAGAAAATTCCTCTATTCTGTGCACCCCTTCTGTCACCCCCCACACCAAGTCAGTCACTGGTGTCTGACAGGGCTGTTCAGTAATCAGGAATCTGCAAACTCTCTGCTTGGGGGAAGTGTTTCTGCACTTTGCTTTCTTGAACATTCACACAGAGCAGCAGGAGCTCCTTTATTTATTTTAGCTTTCTATTAATTTTAATTTTCAGTCCAAATGTTTGCAAACATAAATTAAGTAGGGATGGGTTTACATCACAGCCAAGATAGTTGTTAAATGAAATTTGTGTGTAATGTATATATATAGTACAGTAACAGCATGCTTGTCTCATTAGTGCAGTCAGAAGTAATTGCTCTGAGTCTGAACATTTATGTTGTAGCAAAGCCCACAAGATTTAAAAAAGGTCCATGCTGCTGGATGCTGTATGAACTTGTGCAGCAGAGTGGAGTAAGCAGAAATGAATGAGTTTTAAGACCTCCTTTAAAGTTCCGAACAAGAGTGGATTTTTTTCCCTTGGAGTCCAGAAAATACCTATTTCTTACAATGTATTTCTCTACCCATTCCACCTCCTTGTAATCCTCGGGGTAATCCACTGGGTCAGTCTCCTCCATGTTGTGAGTGGACTGAAACCATGCTCTGCCTTTCAGGGGGAGGATTGGGCTCTCACTGACCATGGTGTCCAGGCTGTCTCAGGGCAGTGTGGTTATTTTGGAGACTGAGTGTGGAGCTTGGCCTGTTGCAGAGTTGCATGGGGATCTCTGTGCCTTGAGATCCTGATCAGTGCTGGAAATAGCTGAAATAACTGATGGAAGATGTCATGTGAACAGTCTGGAGGCCAAATTTGCTGTATTGCCGAGTTCTGAGAGCGTCTGTTGGCTGGAAAGGATTATTCAAAACAGCAGTGTATGTGTATGGTATGTGGTGTAATGCAGAGGAAAACACCAGCTCCTGTGGCATCCAGCCCCTTCCTGTCTGCTGGTGCTGAAGAGCTGTGACCCTTGGTGAGTGCTGCTGTCCCTTTGTGCCTGCACAGGTCTGGCAGGGGACGATAGGGAGGAGAAGTGCAGCTTTCCTTTACAAACAAAGTGGAGGACAGGAAGGAACAGCTGGTCTGTAAGCAGCTGTCTGCTGATGCAAGTGTATTTTCCATTAAGGCACAATTGGGAGTGATGTACCCACACTAAGGGAAGATCTGGTGCTGTAATTTATGTCCATGTTTGGGGCTGGAAAAGTGTCCTTATCCTGTCTGCACACTACTTTGGGAGCTCCTTCATTCAGGCTCCTACATGCTGCCAAAATATCAATGTATTTCCAGGGACATGGGACAGACTCAAGTTCTTAATTCCTCTAGAAAACACACTCTCTGAACCATCTCCTTGGGCAGGCATAGAAAGAACCACAGTTTTGTTTCTTCTTTTAACATTTAAGCGTGACCCTGTGCTACAGTTCATGAAGTCAAAGCTGTGAATCCCCTTTCCCCTGGGGTTTTCTACTAGCTGTCTTTGGCTCTGGGATAATATGCCAGGAAAACTCTCTGGATTTATGAAACCACAGCCTGGTTGGATTATGCTAGCAGTATATTTGGAAATGCAATTGGTCTCTTGAAACCAAAAATAACAGTGTGCTATTTTTCATAGGGCTCTCATACTGCTGATACAGCTAATGATTAGAGAAGATTTGGAAAGAGTTATAGCAAATCATAAAAATAAATCTGAACTGAGGTAATAATTCAAGAGGAACCTTTGGTAAGTCTAGGCATGTCATGTTTTCCTGATTAGAGGTCACTCAGCCTGCGTAGTTTCTATAGTCAGTTGATTCTGACAGCCTGCATCTTAGTGTCCTGTACCCAGTATAACTGAGCTGAAGCTTTATGTTTCAAGGGATTAAATTTTGGAGCACTCTGCCAGTCTGCTTTTATAGTTACTGACAGCTGTAGTTGAGTTTTGAAAGGTGGATTAGTCTTCACTTCACTCTGTGCCCCAGCACAGCTCACCTGCAGCACAGATGAACGTGGCTGTGCTGGGTATTGGCAGAGACATTGCAGGAGCCCTGGGGAATCCATCCAGCACAGCAGGCTCAGGGCTTGGGCTGTACTTACTCTGATGGTATTTTGGTTGCAGACACGCTCCTGTGGTGCCTAAAACACCAGTCAGAAATCTGCGAGGGGAATGAGAAGATTGATGCTCAAATTTGGGACAGGAGAGTCTGCAGAGGAGTTTGGTTTCTAAAAGAGCCAGACAAGTTTTGATCTTGAGGATCATCCTGCTACCAGCAATGGGTCTGGACAGGCAGGAGTTTGAAGCAGGAGCCCCCATGAGTTACTGCTGTGTTTATCTTTGGAGTTGCTGGCCATGCAGGGGCTGTGGGGTGTGTGTGTTGGTGGTTGATGGTGATCCTGGCAGCCAGGGTCTTCGGATTATGCAAATGGCCAATGCATTATTAGTGAAGCACTGTTCAATTTTTAATGTAGTACATGGAAGCATAGTGATATTACTGCCATTATTTAATTAGAAAGTTGTCTGGGTAGCCACTGCAATCCTACTTTGAATTTTTGCATGCTAATAACTTGGGAGTGCCCAGTTTTAATAACATCACATGTGTAAATACTCTTGTCTTCAGATGGCTGAGACCTCTCAGCAATACTGAGGGGAGGGAAGCAGTCTGTATACAAATGTTTAAACTTCATTCTGACCTTGTAAATCCTGTTTCCTCCCCAAGTGCAAATCTGGTGCAATGCAAACAGCAGTGCTTCAAAAATAACCCTAATTAGCAATTAGCTGCAATAAATCAAGCTTGGATGGGTGTGCTCGGTGCTGTTGAATTTGATACTGTATTATGGCACAAGTTGTGTAATAGACATTTAACTGTTTTAGCTTGTAACACTGCTTTTCTCACATTAAGTAAAATATCTAAATGTCATGTGAATTTCAGCAGCAGTGTAGTGGATCGTATGTACACTTCTGATATAGTGCAGACTTGCTTTCTGCATAAACATAACAAATAATCTTAAATAACTACGTGCTGCTGAGGTATTGATGTCTTTATTCAATATTAATAAATATAAAGATTCAGCCATTCTGGTTTCCTTCTGAACTGCGTCAGGTTTAAATATAATGATTTCTGATAGCAGCCAGAAAAAGCTAGAGAGACACGAGAGGGATCTGGGGGCTAATTGGGCTTGTAAAAAGGCAAATGATATTTTGATGATATTCTAACCAGAGTGATGAGAAGTGCATTTTTATGGCCTGGGATACATGAATTTTCTAAGATTCTTTAGAAGTAACTGGAAGCTATTCAGCTTTTTCCAGCATGTCCCATGCTGTTCGTGGGTACTGGGGAAGCAATTCTTCTCTGAAAATAAAAATCAATGCTGGTGGTTTCAAGTGTGGGGAGATGACAGCGGTCAGCAGAGCAAGCACCAAAATTCCTCTTTAGCAAGAGATTAAAAAAAGATGCTTTTCAATTCAACATTTCTATAAATGGCTTTTAGTTTTGCATAGCAGTGCAGGTTCAATGCAGCGTGTCCAGCTGTGGGGCTGTGGCAGTGACCCCAGTGGGCTGTGGGGTCTGTGAGGAAACCCAGAACTGCTCCTGACCCCAAAACCCTTCAGCAGGGGTTGCCCTACAGCTGCTGCCTCCCAGGAGGGGCTGTGAGTCAGCCCTCAGTGACTAATGGATGCTGCAGAGGGAGGTTTTCATTCCTCTGATAGTGATTGAAGGGTGGGGCTCTTTGCTTTCAGTGCTTCCCTTTTGTTTTTGTTTTCTTCTGGCTGCTTTGGACGTTTATTGCACAAGTGAGTTCTGGTTTACTCACTTTGAGTATGCCTTTGTATTGCTGTTAGATCAACGTTTTGATAGTGCTGATTTGGATTTTGGGGGAGTTTGCTGTAGGTTTTGTCAAATGGAACTGCTAGTATAATCTCTAAATAGTAAATACTGATGAATCAATATTTTTCAAAGCAGTGATATTAATAAAACTTTATATTTTGCATACATGTATTTTACACAGTATTTCTGGTTTGTTTGATCCTCCTTTAAGCTAGATGAATATTGCTATTAGGCCTCTGGGTCAGGTGCTGAGATTAGGAGCCTTTTCCATCGATTCCCAGTCCCACAGCTCAGTTAAAAGATTACATTGACTGGATTTGTCTTTATTTAAATTTGCCACAATGTGAGCAGTGTGGCCTGGTGTTACAGTCAGGGCCTCTAAAGTGGCCATAATTCATCTTCTGACTTGGTCAGACAGTTTGCTTTCTTCTGGTTAAAAAAAATCAATATATTATTGTACAGGAAAAAAATGTCATTAGTGTCTCTTACACCTCAGTTTCTTTGAAAGAGAATGTAATTATTGGTACTAATTTAGATGGTGGATCCCTAATTTATCACTAGCTGCGTTCTCAGTGTACTTTACCTAACTCCTTTCTTGATTTTTATCTCTGCCTTACAGAATTATAATGCTGTTCTTAGAGGTCACCCCCCTTCAGTTTCTGGAAGGATTGTGCCTTGCTGAAGTTGTATTGAGGCAGGAATGGTACTGTTGTGTTGAAGGGTCAGAGAAAAGCAGTGCCTGAGGTCTGATTTTGTTTGTAGTTGCAAGAACTCTTGGTGACTTTGTCCTGCTGGGTGAGGAAAAGCACTGCCCTGGGTATGATCAAGCAGCAAAAGTGACATTTTTCTTCTTGTGACTGAATGAGCTTTGGGGGAGTAGGAAAAAATAGAGGTGCACTTGCAAGGAAATCCAATTAAAAATTCTCATTCTAAATGTAGAAGAGGGAAGGCTCTCTTTTGGGATGAAATTAGAAATCAGAGTAACTAATAGGTGATTAAACTGTGAGTGTGTGGCTTTTAATCTGAAATAAGTGCTTCCTCTGGGTCTGTTTCTAAATCCTCTGCTCTTATCATACCTTATGGTTTCTGCTGAGCTTCCTGGATGTCCTCACTGTGCTGAGGCCAGTTGTGACCTTTGGGACAGGAGCTGCTTTTAGGAGAAGCTGCTGTTGGGCTGATGCAGGAGGTGTCTGTGGTACTGACCCCACACTCTGCAGGGCACCAGGGTTGTGCCTTTGTGGGTTCTTACCCTCCCTTGGACTCTTCCATATATTATAGCACAGGTTTGACTGAACTCCTAAGTGAAATTCTATTCTCTGCAGTTACTGAGTTTTAGGATTTACACCAAACAAAGATGAGTGTTGTCTTTCTCTGCATGTTTTCAATGTGCTGCTTGCGTGCTTTGAATCTCTATGCAGGGACCTTCTCAGTGTATTTTGAAGACAGGTAGTTTCATTTTGAGCAGTGCTTTAAAGGATGCTGGCTCCTGTTCAACTAGCAAGTGAAATCCTTTAACAACTCCAATCTTAACCTGAAATTTGTGTTGTCTTCTCCATAATCTTACTCCACTCATAGCTGACTGTGTGTCATGTAGTAGCAAAGATGCTGATAGTGTTGTCAGCACCAGCTGTCCCTCCTTGCAGCCGTTTCTTGTGCTGAATTATTTACTACTGGGATTTATGCTGTGTATATAGTGTAAAAGTTTTATCACAGCAATTGTGCATGTAAACTAGTACTGGGTACAGAGATGGTCTCCAAAGTGTTAGAGGAATGCTGAAGGGAAGGACTTCAGTTTAATTGGTTTTATCTGTGGCTCCAGATTTATTAATTCTTCTCTTTATCTGTAGCTTCACAAATAGTCATTCTCCATAATTTGACACATTATATGGCGCAGTAATTATGTTCTCATTATGGAATCCCTTAACTGCAAGGTATAGTTCCACAAAAGGTTTGGGTCTTTTATTAACTGCAGGCACATCTCCATGGGATCTCTTTTCAAAGGAATGTGAGGGTTCCCAACACTGGAAAACTTGAGATTCATACTGTGATTCTTATTGTTCAGCCAGTGAGACAGGAGTGAGTAAGGAAGAGAAGAATGAAAAGATTGAAGGGCAGCTGTTAGCCAAAGTCTTAGGTTAGTCCTTCTGTGCAGCCAGCAAGAATCACTTAAACTTTAGCTGAACTGAAAGGGAGGAGGTGTCTGACTCATAAACTTAGCATGATACATTGAAATGTAAGCAGATGATTTAAGTAGCTTAAAATACCTGTGACTGGTGTCTTTTTTGATGACTTTTCTGGATATCTTTAATTCAAGAAAGCACTAAAGTGCATCCATTAGGTGGCTGTTACAATAGTTAAGGACTTCTCCAAAGTGAAAGTCAGCAGATGACATTTTTTAAATTTAAAAAGAAAAAAAAAATTCCGATTTATTAAAGGCTTAAATGTAGTGAGCCAGGAGTGTCCCTGGTGGTCACCACTCCTGCTGGGTGGAGTATCTGCAGGACTTTTGTTGTAGGTTTGGAGCCCATTGTTCACTGATGCTTTCCTGGGCAAAGGCCTCACATTGCCATACTAAATGTGCTTAATTATAGCTGCCTCTCTTACATTTGCACAGATTATTTCCTGTAATCTGTTGATTTAATGTCCATCTAGGTGGCAATCTCTTTGTCTTTCCCCTGGGCAGTTGTCTGGCCAGACTGAGAGTGTTTGGAGACACCAGCACTGTGTGCAGTGAGGTGCCTGCTGGGTTAGGTCATTTCTGAGGAGTTTGAAAATATTAGCAAATGTACAAACCAGCAGCGTTACGAGCTTTGCCAAAGCAAGCATTTGTTTGCCAGCTCTTCCCTGCTGTATTAGAAATCTTCAGGGAAGAAATGCCTGCTCCCCTGCCCTCCCCAAAAAGGACTGAATTATCTGCTAGTATAAAAAATAATACATTGCAGAGCTTAATACTCTTCTAAAGTATACTTCCTAAAGATGTGTCCCGATTTTATTGTAATGTAACATCTTGGATCTGTCAAGACCTGGAATTGTTATGAGATGCTGGACACGTTCCCAACCATGTAATTTGATGCTGTTTTGTTTGACAAACAAGAATACGTAGCTTGCAGTTGCCACGGTGTGAGTGGTAAGTGATAAATCACAGGTGTGGTGCTTAGCTGGGCACTGCTGGATTGTTTCCAGTCCTTTTCAGAGTATGTGGAGGTGGTGGTGCAAAGCAGACTTTTAAATCTGGTTTTTGGGGCTATGGGACTTGGAGGGGACAGGAGGGAAACAACAGAGGAAAACCCTTAATGCTGTTCCTTTGTGTGTGCACAGAGTCTGGAAAGCCAGCTACATCTTTTCACCTTTATGGGAGTTACTTTCTTGTTGCAAAAGATAATAAATACCACTTTTTGTTTGCCTGTTTATATAAATTTCTAATAACTGCACTGCCTTTAATTTTAGAGAGGAATGAAGGAGGTTTGTTTTCTTGTGCTTGAGCCTAAGAATTGCACTGCCTTTAGATATAGGGGGGAATCAGGAAGATTTGTTTTCTTGTACTTGAACCATGCTGAATGGGCATCAAAAATAGCTTCAGAAGGTGCTTAGGGCAAGGTGAAGGCAGGTATGTACAGAGCCTTGTGTGTGTGCCTTCACAAACTCAGGATATTTCCCAAGTACGTTTGTCAGGGTAATCTTTTAAAAAGAATGGTGGGAGGATTTATTTACCCAGTAGTCTTCAGCCAGAGGCACTCAGAGATTGGTGTCACATCCTCCTTCCATAGAGAGTCCATAAAGAAATAGGAGATCATGAGTAATAAATATCCTTCTCTGCTGGAGGAGTTCCAGTTCAGAGGTGGACTGTCCTTTAGTTACCAAAATTGATGTAGAGAGCCCTTTATCCAATCTGGGTTTGATGGTGGATATTATTTCTGTCTAAAATTCTGAGAAGGGGGTGTCCTGAGGAAGAGTCTGTTACTGCCTTCCTTGTTAACAGGAATTGTGCTTCACTGCCAATGGGCAGAATTTGGCTCTTTGGAGACATCCTATTTAATGCTTTAGGGAGTAGGTCATACATGATGTGTTCATTTCCTTAGTATAATTCCCTATCACCAATGCCATTAAATGCACCATTACCAGCCATCTTATGTAAATGATTTTTCCAGTCTTTTCTCTTAGCTCAAAATACCCTTTTGGAGGGCTCTTGATTAGTTGAACTCGATTTGCTCAAAGGTTAGCATGTTAAATTGGTATTTGGTTTTCATTAACCTGTGGAGTAATATCTTGTCATTAGGAAAGGCCTTTTGCAGGGTCTCCATCATCATTCATTTCTTGTAGCCGAGTGCTTTGCCTTTTCTTTTCTATCCAATTCAGTCTGTAAAGGATGCTGCTGTTAAAAAAGCAGCTTGTTCTTTGTATCACATAAGAAAAATCTCTGTGGCAGGATGTTGACCCAGAAGTGTTCTGTGTAGTGGGCTCAGTTAGCAAGAGTATCCGTTTCATTCTGGAATCTTTTTTAGTTCGTGTTCAATTAGGTTTTGTTGAGGTGTTATTGTTACAATTTCTTAAGAGTATTTATTGCTTTGCTGACTGAGGCACAGCTGACTGATCAAAAATTAACAGTATAAAGAAACAACTCTGGGGAAACCAGTGGCTTTCTGCAGTGGCAGACTTTCAGGAGACACAGATTAGAAAACCCAAAATCCACTGCTAAGGAACGTTTGGGTTGTTTGTTTTGTTCTTCCTAAATAATAACAGCTTGCCTGTATATCTGCAGGAAGGGATGTAAAGGCAGGGGTCTAAACATATGGTTGCAGTAGATTTCTGAATAATGCCTGGGCTATCTGTTACCCTGTAATTGCTGCCTATCAAGGCTGTGCTGCATTAATATGACTGATCATCCGAGGGGGTGCAGGCAGCTCCTGCTCCTGCTCTGCCCAATGCCTCATTCTGAAGTGCAATCATGTTCCTTCCTCCTGATGCATCTCCCTCGCTCGCGCCAAATTGATAAAAGCAGCATATTTGAACATAAATAAAATTAATGGAGCAATAAAACAAAAAAGAAATTGTATTCCACTAAATCCTCTCTGTTTGCTTTGCTTAAAAAAACAATGTGTTACTCCAGGGATGAAGGAAAACAGCACACAACAAGCTCTGAATCAAGTGAGTTTCTTATGCACTTTCCATCTCAAAAGAGGGAAGGATCCATACAAATGGTTGCTGTAAAAAAGCAAACCCAGCAATTAATCTTTGGTGCCTAAGACCAACAGTAGAATATGGAGTGAGATTTTTTTTTTTTTCCATTGCTGAACAAAAGTCAAAACTGGAGAGGAAAGATGGCCAGTTCCTGTCCTCATGGAAAATGGGAATGATTTTTGTCTTGTAGGCTAAAGTTTCATCCTGCTCATGATTTATTACCTTTATCAACTCACCAGTTCTGGCTGCAGAAACTGTTTGAGTTTTACACTACAAAAAAAATTATTTTTAAAATATTACTGCTTGCAGAAAGATGTGTGACATTGAGCAACTCCCCTCCCCCCTCATTTATTCATTTTACCCAGTGTATTAGGTTTCATTAAGCAGAGATTTAGAAATTCCCTTAATGATTTATTTAATTTAATTTACCAAATTTTTGTTGAGTCTTGGTGTTTTGTTGATTTTTTTAAAGTTAAATTACACAAGTTTGTTATTACACTTGAATAATAGTGGAAGAAAGAAAGAAAGTAGAACCTGATTAAAGTGTGAATTTCCTGGGGAATGTTGCTTTACCAAAATAATCACTTTTTGTTTTTGAGGTGTCACAGTATTAGAAACACATAGGTTATGAGTGATGTATATTAGAGCTTTGTTTATAAACAAGGTTAGATTGTTTTTAAGTGGAAAAAAATATTGCTGACACTCATGACCTAATGTAGGTGAAGGTTTAAGGCATCTGTTTTAGCTTTTACTTTCTAATCTCGCTTGTAATTGCTTGTTCTGCATTTGCCCTTTCGCTCCTAAGAGAGGTTTCACTTTTCCCCTGCCAGCAGCAGCAGAAGCTGCAGAGTTTGCCTTGTGTGTGGCACAGGCTGCCTGCGTTCAGCAGTCCCAGCCTTTCCTGAGGCTGGGGAAGCATTTTGTTCCCAGCTCAGCTGCAGAAACAGCAGAGATGAGAGGATGCTCCCCCCACCACCCCAAACCCGTGCTGATGAGGGGCTTGCAAAGCTGACTTGTTCCCCTCTGGAAGGAGCCCCAAGTGAAGCTCTGAGTTTCCTCAGCCTTTATCAGTTTGAAGCAAAGTGTCATAAAGTAATTCGTGCTTGGCTTAGAGGAATTGCCTGGGATTGTTTCAGGCCAAACTGTCAAGAGGGAAGAGTGGAGCAGCAGCTTATTGAATCTAAAGCCTGAGCTCACCTTTGGTACGTTCACATTCCAGTCTAAAGAGCCCTTAAAATCGCTTTATTCCGTGCCTCTCAGCAGCGCTGTGTGGGCAAATACATTCCTTCAGAGAGTTTGTTCAGGGATGTAAATATGTGCTTTTTATGAATAAATTCCTTTTCTGTGACTCTGTCCTGTGTTGGGCTGGTGGCAGAAGCCCAGAGTCATCCTGGCCATGTGGCACAGGGTACAGAGAGAGGAGCAGGTCCCTGAACGGGCTCCTGGCTTCTCCAGTAACCCAAATAGCACAGACTGCATGGGAGTCTTCAGGGAGGGGCAGGGGGAAATGTCAAGTGGAAAATAATTTGCAGAGCAGACACTGCACGTCAGTTTTTCCTCTTGCCACGCTCCAGATTTTCTGTGTCTTTGGGTGTGTTTTGTGTTGGTTTTTTGCTTTTTAATGTTGCTTTTGAGAACACAGGGCTTCTCTGGCTGAGCACTCAGGCTTGGCCAGCTAAAAAGAAAATAAATTGCTAACTATTAGGCCAAATGATATTAACATGTGTTTAGATGAATCTGTCTCACCTGTTCAGCAGGGGAGGCATCCTTGGTTACCAGTGGAAATAGGGCATTTCCTGCTGTTTCCCCACCAAGCTCAGGTGCTGCAGCCCTTTGGGGAGCACTGGGCAAATAATGCTGATCCTGGATCGAGTGGGATTCCCTTGATTCCACCCTCAGCTGATGGGAAATGTGATTAATTTCTGGTAGAGGGACAGAGGGAATGGGACATGTGGGTGGTGACAGCAAGTGGAGGGTGCAGGGCACAGGCGAGACTTGGCAGATATCCGAGAGAATTTAGAGTGCAGATTGAGATAGGGAGTGCTTAGAACAAAGGGTTTGTCACTCTTCAGCTTCCCTTGGAAGAAGGTACAGCAGCTCTTCTCTGCTTCTATTGGTTTTATTCTCCTTTAAACAGCTTTTGGGAAGGCAGAATAAAAACTGACTGAAGAGCAGTCGGGAAAATGAATCCAAACAGTTGCAGGCTTCAGCCTTCAGCAGCAGCAGCTGGCACAGGCACAGCTCCTGGCAAGTGGCATCTTGACTTGGAAAAGCACATGCCACTTCTGCTTGAGGTTGTGTCAGGATCCCAGGACAAATCCTGAAGTTTTGAACCCTGCAGAAGTTCCTATGATGCCAGAGTTGAGCTGGGCAGGGTCATGTTGGAACAGCTCTGTCTTATTTCTTTCCCCCAGGGCACTGTTTTCATCTCCCTATCCCTGAAAGGGAGAAACCTGATTTGTTTCCCTCCCTACTCAGTGCTCAGCAATGTAAGTTTTAGTAGCAAATTCCAGTGTGTTATACCAGACTTAGGCTTGCCAAAACTGTGCACGCCAAACAGACTTGATTGAAAATTGGAATTTAAAAAGTTGTGAAACCTGATCATTGGTGTTTAAGGCTTTCCTGTTTTGCGTAGCTCTTTCATCCTCCTAAAACTGGTCTCTCAAGCATCACACCTTGCCAAGCCTTCCAGATCAGTTTCCCCCCTCCGGAGTGCTGGGTTTTGTTCCTTCCAGGCAGCAGTGGGGATGGTGTTTGTTCCATGCATGTCTGGAAGGAACATTTCAGCCTTTTTGGGCTAAAATCTGTGGATAATTATCAAGGGTCCGTGAGAGCTGATTGAAAAACCCAAGTTTGTGTGTGCTGTAGAACAGCAGATGTATGTGAAAATTCTTTAGCTTTCCACTGGCAAGAGGCCACACTCTGCAAAGACTGTAAATCATTACTTTATTAATTGATAAGGCCCTATATTTATGGGTTTGTTTTTTTTTTTCAAGATATCTGGGCAAAAGTGAAGGAACATGAAATATGCTGAGTTAGGAACTGAATAACCCCTTGCCCTCACATGTGCACTCTGCTGCAGATTGAAACTGATCCCACAGTGCTATTTGTATTTTTTATGTGTTCATTTCTTTTATTCTTTTTATGCTGACCAGAAAAGAATCTTTCATGGGAGTACAGCGAATTTATTTTAAATGATGCATTATTTACACAGTGGTAATGGCTTCTTTGTAAAGATGTCTTGAAACTTTTTAGCATGCATATTATCATTTAAATTCACACACAGAGACTATTTAAAATGTGTATTACAGTGTACATGTGTATTTAGAGGCTTGTGTATATTATTTTATCCTAATGGGTAATCCATCTTTTCACTGTGTATTTAGGGACACTGAAATCCATGGATTATTCAGCAGTTGAGCATGCACATTAGCTTTGCAAGCTGAAATTCAGATGAAACATTACTGTGTTTAAAAAGGAAAAACACACCCAAAAAATGAGGAGTAAATTAGCTTTCCTTGCACTGCTCTTGGGGAGGGGGAGCCTCTAAGAATCAGTCCATGTGTATTTTGTACCAAAAGGTATTGTCTTCATGTCAGGAAAAAAAGAAATTTAAAGAATCCCTCCCAGTAAAAAGTAGTGTTCTCTCCTGTCCTATATTTGCATTCCCTTCAACTTCCAGACAAACAGCAAGGAACTGAAACAGTTTTAATTTAAGAAGGAAGATTTCCCTTAATTTTTGGCAGTAGCTCTGCCTACTAAAGCAGAGTGGTGCTTTCTTTGTCAAAGCTGCTGTCATTTGAGGTAGGGGGAGTTGGCAGTTTTGGAAAACTCTCCTTTATGAAGACTTAATTTTCAGGTTTCAATCTCTTGGATGGAGAACTGCCACTGTCAAGCTTAGTTCTGGTCTTCTTTTGCATGTGTGTTTTCACTGAGGCCATGAAGAAACAGGTTAAGGCTGGCTTGCTTTCTTTTTTCTTTTTTCTTTTTTTCCAACAGCCTGCAAACCCAGAACTGCTGACACTTTGTGGAAAGCTTTAGTGTCTAGAAAAAAACAAAAATTCTGCTTTTCTCTCCAGTGTGCTTGTTTATTTCCATGAGTGCTACCCTGAAAACAGAATCTTTCTCTCTGGGTAATTTGTCTGCTTTTGGGGCCATCTTGAACTGTAGATAGTGATCAGAGCTGCTTGTTCTTCAAGGAACACAAAGCAACACAAAAACAGGTAATAGCGAGCTGAGAACTTGTTCACATTTTAAAAGGCAAATCTTTGCATTTGGGGTGGGTCAGGCTGATGGAACAGGAAAGAACAGGCAGGGAGAACAGACTGCAGCAGCTTGTGAGGCTCTCCCCTGCTCAGTGATCCTGGGCACAGAGGAGCAGTGTGTCCTCAGGACACTGCCTCCCACCTGAGGAGCTGCTTGCTCTGGGCTCCCAGTGCTTTAGGGTGTTTTTTGAGGATGCTAATCCATGAAAAACAATGACAGCTGCAGCTGGATTCAGGACTGGAGAGGTGGCTGTAATCCACTGATTTTTTTACTTAAAAGAGCTGTGACTGTTTTTGCTCTGAAGCCCCTTCAGAAATGGTGTGGATGTTCAAAAGCTGGTGAGCAGCTAAAGGAAGTGGAACATGGGAACTCCCTGTGTTCAGTGGTAGCAAAGAGTTTGTGAGCTGCGTGCAGGTGCAGAGGAGCATCTCCCAAGCCTTGGACAGAGCCTCTGAGCACTGCCTGCAATTCTGCTCAAATCAAGCCCTTGATATGCAAAGAGGGAAGGGATTGGATTCAGCCATGCGAGACAAGGCAGCTCAGGCAGAGAAAGCACAAGCGTGTCCCAAAGAATGAGCCACTTGTACCTACTGCAGTCAAACAAGCAGATGTCTTCCTGCTCTCTTGTACTCCACAAATATGGTGTTTGCTGCTGGATAAGCAGCTAGGCAAGAGGGTTGCTGGAGTATCTTTTCATCAAGTGGCACAAAACTGATAATCAGCACAGTTTATTTCAAGGTGGAGGAGGGCATGAAACAGAAAAATAAGCAAAGCAGTAGCTTTTCCTAAGTCTACAGATGTTGGACATGACCTCAGCCAAAGTTTGTGTTGGCCCTCTGGAGAATTGAAGTTGGTGCCATCTGAAACTTTGGAACTTGGGTCTTTGTCTTTTTTTTTCCTCTTCTTTTTTTTTTCTTGAATATTACTTTTATTATCTTCCTGACTATGCAGTTTTCCAGTACTGGGGTGCATGTGGCGTTTCTGTTGGTGACAGCAGAAGGACTGCTGTCATAAAAATATTTTTCAGCTCTAGACTGGTGCCATTAGTCTGCTGTGAACCATGGATAGAGCAGACCAGCCCATCAGTCCTGCTGGTAGGAGCAAATGTCATTCCCTAGGAGTCTCTTTTGCTGGAAGTAGCTGAGCTTGGTGAAGGGAGCACCCAAACTAAAAGTCACCGTTCTGCTCTTTTGATTTTTGACATAAACACTGTAATTAACTTTTGATCACCATCAATTTTCACATGCCTAATTCCATGGAACTGTTAATGTAGGATAGCAGAGGCACAGACATTTATCAGCTCTCAACCAAGTAATGTAGGGGGTCTGTTCTGCCAAGGGCTCTAGGTTTTTGATACCAGTATATTATTTACCATTTCCCCAAATATCTCACAAAGCAGTGGTGAGTGAAGAGACTGCAATATCAAAGCATGAAGTGTGAAGCTTTTGACTGTCTTTAATGGGTCATTTTGAAGGCTTTCTCCAAACCTCAGCTGTTCTAAATTAAGCACTGTTAGGTAGATGTTACAGAATCTGCCTTCTGCATGAAAAGAGGGAATTTTTCCACCCCCACTTTTCAGCCTACTATTACTGCTACAAGAGGCTTGTCATCCTACACTTCTTAAGGAAGACAGATTTTTGGCTTGGGTTCAAACATATGTTTCTCTGCTACTGCCTTGTGTGCTCTCTGATCTGCCATTGGAAACCAGTTTCAACTGATGCTCTTCCCCAAATTTCCTTCCCCCACTCCTGAAATGTTGTAAGCATCTATGAAGTACGACTGGTGGATTGACAAGAAAATTCATGTCTCCTCAGAAGACTGAACTTTATTATTCTATGGCCACGTAATAGATTTTTCAGTCTGTTTGAAATAAGTATTAAAAAAATCTATAGCAAAGTTATCCCAGACATCAGGAGCCTGTACTAAAAGAGAAAGGCACTCTATTTATTAATAGCAGTATTGTTAGTATTGTTTAAATATTTAATGGAGAAATTATAGACTGTTCATTGGCTGCAGTGCAGGAGTTTCAAGGACCTGAATTCCCATGTTAGCAATTTGTACGGGTCTGTGGTGCTTTCTAGTCTGTGTGAATGTGACCTGCATCTAAATGAAAGCAGCTGCTGGAGGCATGAAGTGCAAAGCATGGTGTTTAAACACATAAAGGCTGGCTGCTCCTGTGGGCAGGCAGTGTCCTGGGACCTTTGCCTTCTCAGCTTTTGGAAGTTTTAATAACCAGCTCGTGGGAGTAGCTAAAGCAGCAGATGCTTTGTCCTGTGAGTTTGTGACCATCCTCAGATTGTTTCAGCCTGTAATGAAGTGGCAGTGAAAGGATGCTCAGTGGGGTTACTGGATGTGTGTTTTTGAAAAGTACTTCTATATGGAGCAAAAAATGTAAAGCAAAGCCCCTAATTTGGGCCATAGCTATGTAAGAGGAGGCTTAAACTCTGGGAGCTCCTGTGCCAACTGTCTGAGACATGACAAAAAAAAGAGTAGTTAGCGCTTTGTATTTACCCAGTTAGGAAGTGCTAGAAGAATTGTGTGAAGTCAGGGTTTACTGTAAGTTTTGGACAGTCCTTTGTTTTGGGTTTGTGACAGGTAACTTCAAATAGTGTATTAAAGAAGAAAAAATGCCTCTGCAAAGTCCCAATGCTCTGTAGGTATTTTTTCCCAAATTACCAACTTTTAAAATCTCTCTGTGTGCAGGTCGTGCCTCTATAAATAAACCTGCTGCTTCTGCCTACCAGTGAATTCCCACACTCCAGTGGGTGCTGCTGGGGCCCTAATGCTGCCCATCAGTCTCAGGTGTGAGGCTGGGCTTTGCCAAGCTGGCACTTGGCTGCCAGCCCTGCAAACCTGGCCCTGCAGGGAGGGTTTGATGCTCTTGCTCCTCAGTGGTGATAAACTCCTCCAGCTCTGTAGGCTCTGCACCACAATAACTGCAGAGGACTTGGTCCTCTAAGCTGATGGAGACTTTTCTGAGTCATTTCTCACCCTGATTTCTCTAGTTCTGAACCTGCACATTTAAGGAGAAAGCAGCAGTCAAACGAACAAAAGCATAAATTCAAGAGTGAGTTAAAACTCAGCAGTTTTCTGTCTAGGTATTCTCCCAAGTTTGGGGACTGCAGAGAGGTGTTGGGTCACCTCTGGCAGCTTTTACTGGGTTTGTTGCAGCAATCAGAAGAACATACCCCCTTCTGCTCTAGCACATATTTGCCAGTCTGCAGAGCTCCCTGGAGCCTCTGCCTTACCTGTTCTGGGCATCACCTCTCTGTTCCTACCTGCAAGCTGCTGGCAGGTGCATCACAGCTTAATCTTCCTGTTACAGCTCGAACAGCAGGAAGCATTTCTGCCAAAAGGAGGCATTTTCATGTATTTATTTATTCAAGGTTAAGATTTCCAAGAAGGCCTGTGAATATACAATAATGGATGTAGGCATGTGGATGCATTTTCATAAAGGCTTCAAAAAAGACTTTTATAAATAGATGTTGAGTGACAGCTGTGTGCTTTGTTTGGCAGTTTCTGAGAAAGTTGGAAGACAATATTTAGATAAAATTTGGTTTTCTGGGGGTTTGTTTGTTTTTTCAAGGGGTATGGTTTGTATTTGTCAATTCACAAGGTTTGTTCATAAAGGGATACTTTTTCCACAGTATTTGAAATTCTCACAGCAGAGGGAGAAAAGCTTCAGTTAGCCCTTTAGCCTTCCATTCATATAAACAATAGTGGGCATAGCCAAAAATCTTGCTAACAGGCAAAAGCCTGTTTTTACTGCTGCTGGGACAAACAATGTTAATTATATCAAAGAATCAGGAGTGTACATTTACTTCAAATCTCTGTTTGAGAGCTCTCAGACTGTGTCTGGAGGGTGTTGCTTGTGAATACAGCCCTGTTGTCCCCTGCAGTTAAAGGGGTTTCACTTACTCTTTTTTTTTTACCATCACTTTCCCCCTTTTTATCTTGTTTTGGCTATTGTTCTCTGTGTCTGTAGGGGTGTGCGTGTGTGCTTTGATTTAAAGGAGGATTTTTGAAAGAAATAGTGATCAATATTTTCCTAATTATATCAAATCTGATGCATTTTTCATCAGTCTGATATTTTAGGATAGAAACAGGATGGAAACATTGTGCTTCAACAGGATCATCACAATGATCTATGTAATGTTGCCCTGAAATGCCTCGTGTGCCAGATGATGCACTTGCATGCTTAGATAAATTTTCCAAACCCTTAAATTTTCCTGTTTTGAAGGGAAAGCAGTAACAAATTGATTGGAAAGAACAACAGAAAGAAACACCCATTAAAAAATTCCATGGTCTCTCAGTCCCAGGAGTGAGTGTGGGCAGGGCCTTGGCAACTTTTTTCTTTGGCAGCACCTTCCCACAAGTGTCCTGGGGCAGTGGCCTGCCAGGGTTCCAGGGGCCATTGCTCACAGTGCAGGGAAGGCTTTGCAGGAAGGGAAGAAGGGGAGCAGCTTTCAAGCCCTCAGCACTGATGAGATGTGGTTGTTACTGAGGAAAATTGTTGGGGCTCCATTTGTGCCTTTGGTTTAAAGTTGAGGACTAATTGAAGTGTAGCTTCCAAAAAGTTGAAAGTCTTTGTGGTTGGAAATGTAGATCAGTAGGAAAATGGAAAGGATGTGTTCAGGAACCAAAGCTCTTGACTCTGACAAACCCTTGTCTTTTTGTTCCATTGACCCTCTCCAGGACTAAATACTAATGTTTCTTCCAATGCTCCTCCTGCCTTGACCTTTCTGCCTGTGCTGATTAAACCCTGTCCAGGTCCTTCTCATCTCTTGATGGCTTCAAGCCTCTCATTGCTGACCTCTTATAGATTTTATACCTTTCCTTTCTCTGCTCTGCTGGCACAGTTGTTCAAGATGCAATTTAGACATAATCTCTCAGGCTGTGCTATCCCTGGTGGGTGCTGCATTAGATCAGAATGAGGAAGGCAACCAACTTCAGAATTACTGAGTGTGAGTGGTGGACAGGAGGTTTGTCCTAGAAAAGTCAGTGTATTTGCTGAGTGGGGAGATCTCAGCCAAATCACTTATTTATTCATTCTTTCGTTCCCTAGCCTGCCTTGGCTGCAGGTGTTCTCATATCAAAAAGGCTGGTTACTCTACTGGTGGCAGTACATGTTTGCTTTATCTTTAACCTGACAAGCCATTTGTGCTCCAGGGCATGTGTAAGAAGAATTAAATGCAAACAGTCAGAGTCCTCTGCAGGTTAGAGACAAGAAAGATAGTGCAAAGGGATTAAGGATTAAAGGGAGAACAGCCATAAGCAGGATAGAAGGTTCATTTATGCACTTGGCTCCAGCTAGATAAATATTTATGAGCAAAGGGAATGGATGGTTGTAAGAATTTCTGGCGTTTGTATAAGCAGGGCAAATATAAAATTCTTGAAGATTTTGGCACTATTGATGTTCAGAGATTATATTTTTTTCTTAGCAGTTTGAAGGAGTTAGGAACACAGATCCCATTTAAAGCCCTCATTAGCTAGATATTTACGGCCACTCCAATTCTCTTTGAAAGTTTGAAAAGATTGTATTTCTTGGTTGAGCTGTACTTGATCTGGTTGTGATACTCTCCACTTGCTTCTCTTCAGAGTAAGTTTTCTATTCATGGATTTTCCCTGTGTTATGTAGATAATACACTACTCTTACCATACAGTATAATTTTCAATTTATTGTGGATCTACACAATAAAGTAATGTGAGGTGAGAGGGATTCTTTGACCTGATTCTTTGAAACAAATGAGCAATAAAAAGACATTGAGGGGAGTGGGAATTCTGTTGGGGATGGAGATGAAAGGAGGATTCTTTGACAACTAAATAATGACACTAGGACAAATTCCAGCAACGTTTTGGGGAGACACTTGCAGGGAAATGAGGCTTGTTAATTGTTTGCATTGAAGTATTAAATGATTAAGAGAGAGAATGCTTGCCCTTAATGATTTGATGCTTTGGCTACTTGACTGGCAGCAGTCATTTGTGCAGTCTCAAGGGTCTAGGTTAGGTTTCACCTGCCAGCTTTTGCTAGATAAGATAAAGGCTTTACACTGATGTGGCTAAAATCGTTGGCAAGCATTGAGAAAGTTCATTCATATAACTTTTGTGATAATTCTTCTTATGAATATATTCAGAACCTCATTTTGCAGAGATGAGTCAAGTCATAATTGCAAGAGTGTCTAAACAAAAACTGCATGGGGAGGACGTGGAGTTGTGGTGCTTTCTGAGCTGTTACTGGAGCTAGAGGAGAAGACCAGGAGGAGCTTTGCCTGTTCTATATTGCAGACTCACTTCTGGAAGTCCTCATGGTTGCTCTGCCAGGCAGGATGAAGGGCTTGTCAGTTCTAGTGACACGAAAAGCCACTGAAAAATGACATGGCCAAATTTGCCACATCCTTTCCTTGGTGGGCAGGGTGTAAGGAGGACAGACCCCGGTGAGCACACAGGCTGCTTGCAGAGCTGTGTGGGGCTGACAGCAGAGGGCTGGCAGCTTCTCCTGGGCTGGATGTTCAGGAGAGCTCCCAGTCCCTGCCTGCCCAGGCTCCTGCCTTGCTCCAGGCTATTCCTGCCAAGTACAAGGGAAAGCAGCACCTTCCTTCAGCCTCGGGGTGTGCTCAGTGCTGGGGATAAGGTGCTATTCAGGCTCTCTCTGCTGTGTAATATGCAGTGTTGCCCATGAAACTGCCATTTTACATTGATTTCCTCCACCTCTGCATGAATTTATCATTAACAGCTTTATCATGCTGTTCTTACGAGAAATTCCAGATTGTTGCCCCTGGGAAGTTTATCCAGGGCTATCTTTATAGCTCTTTGGGAAGTGGGAAGAGGAATCTAAGCATGGATTTAATTTCTTTAGATGTGGGGATTTACAGGCACCTGTTCTGCAGCTAATCTTAGGTTTTCTTTGCGCTTAAATTTAATTCTATTCCTTTTATTTTCATCCTTAGTCCAGAATCTCAACACTGAAAGTCATAACCTCACTATTTTGCAGGTGAAGTTGATTTTGTTTTCATTGGTGTCACTGATTCATTAAAGGACAAACCCCAATAAGACAAAGGATATGCCTCACTCCTGAGTGACCCCTGTCTCTGTGTGTGGGTGAGACTTCACAGTGGAGCAAAAATCCTTTTAAAGGTGTGTCACTAGTGTGGAAAATAGGCACCTTTCCTTGTGGCACACCAGCAGCAAAAATAGGTTTCACATTTTTCCTTGCACTGGCTTTTTAGCAGCACTTAAAGTACGTGGTTTCCAGATCTTAGATTTGGAGTGGCTCGAGATCAGAGTTATTTGAGAGATTAAGGTACGTGTGATTTTATGCCATCAGGAGCACTTCTTAAAGAATAGAATTGGCTTTGATTGAGAACAAGCAGCAATGTAAGAGACAAATGGCAGAACTTTGCATTGGCTTCTGCACTGTGCAAGTGTGGTGGTGCTCCTGGGGGGACAGCAGTGGCACTGGATGAATGTCACAAGGATTAATTCTGGGTTTTAGACCCAGAGGACTCAGCTGTGTGTGTTTAGATATTATTTAGATGCATTCCTTGCTTTCCTTTTCTCATGCTTCCTTGTCTGTCAGGACTTCTCTCCAGCAGGGCTTGTAGGAACATGATGTTAGCCGTGGTTGTGGCTTTTTGAAGAGACTGCGGAGCAGCAGAAAGAGATTGCAGTTGCGATCTTTTGATACAGAGAAATCTATTTTAAGCACAAAATGGGGAGTGTGAAGTCTAGTCAGTGGCAGGTGGAGGTACTGGCTGGTTTCCTGATACATCATTTTTTGGAGATGAGGGAGGAGGGGAGTGCATTTCATCACTGGGCCTCACCATCTAGTCTGGATGACCTCCTGTAACAGTTCATGAGGGTTTAGAAGAAACTATGCAATAACCCCATAAAATAACTTGTAATGTTATGGATCAACAGGCACACTCTCAAAATACCTCATTTTCTTCAAGTGGGGCTGCAGAGTGTCCTGTTCAGCTCCCGTGGGTGGGTGAGGCTGGGAGCTCATGGTGGAGCTGGCTGAGCTCTGGCTGGGGCTGCTCACACTGTGCAAGGAATGGGGCACATCCTACATGGCCTGGCACTCCTCTGGAGAGCCTTTTCTCACTGCTCTTAAATCTCCTCCCATTACAGATAATCTGATTCTATCATGGGAGGATTAGGGGACCCCGCTGAGGGGAGCAGCTGCTCTGTGCTTCAGAGGCACAGCCCTGGTTTCTTCTTTCTCAGAAGGCCACCCTACATAACCCTGAGGAGTTTCCTCTGGGGATCAGAGCTTTCCCTTCCCCTGCTGGGTGTGCTGCCACTGCTCCTCCCAGGCCTGGGAGTGTGGCAGGTTTGTGACACCCCAGATGTGCAGCTCTGCTCCGTGGCAGTGTAGGCAGATGGATGTGGATCCTTGGGCACTTAACAAACTTTATGCTGTCTGTATGGTAGCTCTGTTTTTCTCTGAGACCTGCTGCAATCAGCTGTGAAATCCCCAAATCTCTGGTTCAATATATTTTGAAGTTGAGGGGTTTTGTCCCAGCTTGGTTAATGCAGATATTGAACAGAAGCAGCATGAGCTGGATTCCAAACAGTCCAACTGGAAGGTTTCAAAATCGGGCAGACAAAAGCAGTTTCCAGAAGGTATGTTTGTACTAGGTTCTTAGCACAGCACTATTTAACTTCTTTTAATCAGTGACCTGGAGGAGAAAAAATAAAACCATTACTCATAAAGCTCTCAGATAACACGCAGATTAGGTGGAGTGCAAGATAAGGCAGGGCCCGAGCGACTGGGATTGCTCTGTGAACAGTGTGTTCTGATGCAATAAAATGCCATACTCCAGAGACAAAATGAGGGCCCTTCTGGTGTAATGAGGAGATGGAGGAGGGATAGCTGTCTCCTGGAAAATGGCTAGCCTGAAAGAGGCTGGCATGTCAAGGCAGATAACCATCTGAACTGGAGGTTTCACAGCCTAACTGCGCCCAAGACTGAATGTGTAGACAGGGAAGTACTGAGCTGAGTAGGTCCAGGGTGGTTATAGCCCTATATTTGGCACTGACACAAGTGTAACCTGAATTCTGTATTCCAGCCTGATGCTTGCAGTTCAGGAGCATTGGTTACAATTGGGGAAACTTCAGGAGAAGTGTTGTGAGGACTGTTAAAGATTCAGAAAATCTGTCTGGCAGGGAAGGACTCCGGGAGCTCTGTCTGTTTTATTGTAGGAGGGCAAGGGGTGACATGACTACAATTTATAACAGCCTGTGCAGGGAAGAGAAATTTGATAATAGAGAGCTCTTCTGTCTGGCAGTCAAAACTGTAAGGAGATCCAGTTGCTGGAAGGCTCTAACACTGATACTTTTAGACAAGAGATAAGCTGCAAAATTTTACTGGGGTGAATAATTAATGACTGTAGCAGTTTACCAAGGGCTGTGATGGCTCCATCCCTGGATATCTCTGAACTGAACCTTTCTAAACAAGAGGCTGTGTTTGAGTCTGGGATTAATTCAGACAAGTCTGGTGGCCTGTGTTGCTGCAGTGTACCTGCAGTTTGGAGGCAGTAGATTTTTCTGTTAAAACAGTTTGGGAATTAATTTACACCTGAAGAAACAAAGCTGCTGCCCAGGTATGTGAGTTTTAAGAGTTCTGTGTGCTTGCCATTTTTTTATGTTGTTCTCAAAGACCTTGAACAGTTCCAACTTGCAGATGCTGCTACAGCTCTTGCTAGGAAAACTGCATTTTCGAGGTTGGTTGTATACCAGAGAGAAGTGGATCTCTTTCCCTGTCATGCTGCTGCTTCTCAAGATTCCAAACCATTGGGGAAGCAGTGTTTGCTGGTTTTTCCATGATATTGCAGTTAGATTTTGTGAACTGATGAATGCTCAGCTGGAGCTTTTGAAATGGGAGAGATGGGGACACCTGGCACCTTTGATGCACTGGTCCCTTTTGTTTGTTTGCAGTGAGGAGGGTTTGCTTTGAACCACACTGATGTTTGTGCGGAAGAGTTACCTGAATTTTTGCTTTCATCCTCACTCTAGAGGATCCTGCCTGTCTCCCTCCCTGTCCAGGATTTTGGGGGAATATATGAAAAACTGACATAGATGATGTCGAGTAAACATTGCAATATAGGTGCATTAAAATTGCTGGGGCTCTAATCACTCTAATCTCTCACTTCTTTATGAGGCTTGTGCTTGTTTTGCTTACATGTCACCAAGTGGGTCATGACTCAAATTTAGCCAGCGCTGTTATTAATGCTGGAGCAAGTCCTCAGCAGGCTATTTTTAGCAGGCAGGGCTGTTGTTGAGAGCTCGTGCTTGCTAAAAATGCCTTGGAATGGTTTCACAGGCGATAGTGTCTGTGGTGGAATTTGCGCACCAGCTGTCTGTCTTCAGGCCAGTTGATTGTGTTGACACGTATTCCCTGTGATTTGTCATCCCTGCTTCCCGCTCGGGATGGCTGTGACAGGCGTGCTATCAGTGTCTGATGGAGGGAGGGAGGGCTAGGTGACAGCAGCAGCCTCGTCACTGACAGCTTGGGAAATGCTGAGATGGCAGCGGGACCTTGGCCTTGGCTGGGGTTGGATTTTGGCTTTGCCACCCCCATCTCTGCAGCCACCTTGCTGCTGCTTTAAACTTCTCCCTGATTTAAGTGGGTTCCTCTACTGCCGAGCTTTATTTTGTTGCTGGGGGTGACCTTCTCTCCATAAGCCAAATTTTCAGACTGAGAATGCCCCAAGGAACAAGGCTTGACTTGGGATCTCTGCAAACTCTGATTCTGGGTTTGGCTTGTCTACTGATTTCATGTGTACTCTGTGTATGATTCAGTTCTCTCATCACAAGTTACAGGGTACGTACGATATGAGTTACTGGAAAGATATGAGGTTTATAAATTAAGTGATTAAATTATTAAAATTTATTTCCTAGTGTGTATCTAGAGTAGCTTTTAACCTCCAAGATAAAATAAAATAAAAAAAACTGGCTAATATTGGCAAATGCCCTTGCTCCTGTAAACACAATACATAGAGATGTGAAACTGCACCTGTGACTCTTTTCTTAGTGAAATTACTAGTTCAGTTAGTGAAATAAAAGGGTGTTAACTCCTATCCAGGGATTTCAATGTGTTGTAAATCCTGGAAATACAGAATTGTGACATGCCTTTGTGTTTTGTGACTGAGAGGTGAATCAAAGCTGGTGTGATTAAATGATTATGAATTCGTTTCAGGACTTTGTTTTATAACAAATCCACTGATGAATGCAAACAGTATAAAACTTTAAAATCACAGACCTTCAAATCAACCCTTTGCTCTTGTCTCTTGAATCTGAAATATCCCACTGATTTTTTAACGTTAAACAGATATGGATTTCAAGTAAATGTAGAACTATGCAAGGAAGGCAAACAGGCTGCCAGTGATGCTTCATAATGCTGTAGGATTTTTGCCTCCAGAGACTTTGATGCAAATCTTGGCCTAAGCCTGCAGAGGAAATGAGTTTGGTTTTAGACTAATTCTTAGTGGATTTTTGTCCATGTTACAAATGATATGTGGCTCATCTGGCAGTCAGAAACCTTCCCCGAGTTAAGGCTGAATTAGAGAATGTGTTTTAATAAGGCTTAATGGGGAAATGTGTCTGGATGAAGCTCTGAACAATTTCGCATCAGTTGCTTTTGTAAGCACCACGTTTGGCAGAAGTTATTTTTAAAAGGGGGGAGGGGGCAGAAGCTGTTAGTGGTGGTATATTTATAATTTGCTGTGGGAGAAATCAGTCTCTCATTATGAGCCTGTAATGGTGTTTGTGCCCTCTTGTTTGATGCATGCAGTATTGTATTTCTGTCCTTCAGCTCCTGAGTTTTGCCACGTGAGAGACTCTTCTACCACAAAGGCATCTTTCTCCTTGTCAGTGTGAGCCCAGTACTGAGTTACCTGTCCTGAAGGTGAAGGGGCTGCACCAGCAGCAATGAGTAATGGTTGAAAATCCCACGCACATGGCCCCTAAATAATTCAGCTGGCAGGTACCTTGTGCTTCTGCTCACTGTTTGAAAGGAGTGCCTTACCTGAGAGCCTGCTCGGGGCTTTCTGCTTCTGTCCTTAGAAGTGATTTCAGAGGAAGGCATTTGAATTGTGCCTAAAAATAATTCGTGCCAGAAAGAGCTTTTGGGACAAGGGAAGTTTAAGCTGTGGGAGCATTGATGCCTCCCATTGGAGAGATGATGTGAAGGGTGCTCAGCCCCAGTCCCTGCACGGGGGTCTTCATTTCTGGCTGCTCAGCAGCTGATTTCTGTGTGGGCAGACTTGCTGGAGAGCCCAGATCTCTTCTCCTTAGAGTGCATGACGACTGGAGGGGAATGTGTGCATCCAACTCCTTCACTACCCTCAAAAGAATGACATTCTTAGCCCAGCTGTTTGAAAAATGAACTTTATTTCCTTTACTGTTCCCTTCCCAATATCTATATTCTCTTCTTCTCAGTACTTCCCTTCCACTAACTTAGCTATTTTTACCTTGGCTGAAGGCTGGGATTAACTCTGTGTGTGTGGCTGTACATGCAGCCTCAAATTATAGACTTCAATATCATGAAAAGGTCCAGAATGAAATATTCTGGGGATCAAGCAGCAAGGAGAGGGAAGGTGGAAAGGGAAAGGATGTTGCACTGACTGACTGAGCATCTTGTTAAAAATCCTGTGATACAACCACCCCTGCTACAGGGAGGTGAGCACAGAGCTGTTTCCAAGACTCCCCAACTCCTGTCCCTTTGTAAATTAACCCTGTGGTATGAATCCAGACACTTGGTGCTGGGCTGTGAAAGAGAAAAGCAGATTTTGGAAGTTGCTTGTTGGCAACTTGAAGCTGCAGTTTTGTGTCTGGTTCACTTGTGCTCTGCACGGGGGTCAGAGGGGTCTGGAGCTGCTCAGAAGTTCAGTCATGTTTAATTTGTAACCTGTAAACATCACTAGGTTATGACCTTGTCACTTGTGCCTGCTGCCTTTAGACTTTTGCAAGTCTTGGTGGCTCAAAGGTTCACTTCAGGTGTGTCAGGGATCTGGAGGAACTGACCTACCCAAATTTTCCCTTCTACTTGTTGGACAGAACAAATTTCAGTCCTATATTTCTTTGGCTTGGATATGTACTGGTTCATTTATTTAAGATCATTTATACTCTGGCTTTGTCTGTTAGGGGTGGTGTCTGTGATCAAAAAAAGGAAAATGCAGAAGTACATGTGAAATGGTTAATATAAAAGCAAGTGCATCAGGTGTTGTAAAGTGAGTGCATATGCTGATTCTAAACCAGTGTTTGCTCTTTAGTTATTGCTATGAATCTCTGAGTTGGTGCTATTAGTTAATCCTTTTAATCTGCTATAAAGAGATTCAGACATGGAGTTCTGTTTATTGTTCTTTCACCCCCCCTTAACATCTTTCCTTTCACTAAAATCATAAGTCACTATGGCATATTCAGAGCATCAGGATTTTTTGGTTTCTTGTGGTACAAGGTGCACTGGTAGAAGTTTCTTACTCAGATTTCTAGCCACTTAATGCAACCTCTGACTGATGAGAGTGACTGGAAATAAAGTATATACATTTTTACTGCAGTGTCCTTAAATACCCTTAAATACTGGAGCAAAGGCCTATGAGTTTATTTAAAGAATATTGAGAGCATTTGGATTTGGTGACCTTTATTTCAGTCAAACACTGGTAGAGCTTCATCATCACTTCTGAATGAGATGATTTGACCTTTATCAAGAATTTAAAACCTCTGGACCCAGAAGAAGAATCAAAAAAACCCTACTTCTTTGAGAGTTATTTTAAGTATATGGATAGATCTAGAAGTGCCATTTCTTCTTTAATTGGAGTAATGTGATCTACACAAATATGAGCACTACTAAAAGAGGCTCAAGTGAAAGAAAATTCCTGGACTGGTTCTTGTTGAAAGTAGTTGCAGAAAATGCAAGTTTTCACAATATTCCAGTTTTTGGGATTTATTCCCAGTTAAAATCCTTCCCTGTGGAAGGCAGATGGGGTAGCCAGCATGGTTATTTAAAACATGCAGCAGAAAAAAAGACATCCATTACTGTGCTGGATCAATCTTTGCAGGCAAAGATCCACTTTCCCCCATGAAGAAGTTATGAGGGTCTTAAAACAATGAAATACTGTTTCCTCACTGTTTCGTAGGCCCAAACACAAGGTAAAATCAGCTACTTCTGCCAAAGTGTTCTTTGGGGGGAGAATTAAATCCACACTTCTGAGTAAATTCTGCTGGAGTAGATTATTTCCTCTTCCTTTGGTTCCCAGCAGTACTTTGCTTGCTTGTTTAAATCTGTAACCCATCATAAACCCTTAATTTTTGTGTGGTTAGCTTGAATTTACAGTTCTCCTTTTCTATTTTTTTTAAAGTTTCCTTCATCTCTGTAACCAACAAGCTGCATTAATCCTTTCTGTATACACAGATTCATAATCTGTTGTTGAAAGTATTATCCTTTGCTTCTAGGGATCAGATGTCAAAAGCAGAGTGTTCAGGATTCTCTCTTTTTCTTCAGATTGCTGCAACTGTAGGGTTTTTTTCTTCACTGGATATAGGATAAACCACTCTCCTCCTTAAGTATTTGCACAGCCTGTCTGAAAACTCTGCAGGCCAACATAATGGTTTTAACTTCCTAATGAGGGGTTACTCTTCTTTAAATACATAAGAAGCAAGGGCAGAGAGATGAGGGATGGGGATTCATTGTCCCTGTGGGCTTCTGCTGCAGCAGCTGAAGGTGGTTTAACTGTGATCAATTTATAGTTTACAGTAATCCATCAGGTTATGGAGCACGGGGGCTGTGGGCTGGATAAGCTCTGTGCTGTCAGCTGCACTCCCAGGGTGGTGAATTCCAGCAGAAGGGCAGGGAGGAGTCAGGTCAGAGCTCTCCCAGCCTCTGTAATTAAATCCAGCCGACGTCACGGGGACATCAAGGTGCATTGAGGACACACCTTTGCATCCCTCAGTGCCCAGGGATGGATGGGGGGGGGTCACACGGCTGGCTCACCAGTGGCTTGCTGGTGGCAGTGGCAGCCAGTTCAGGACACCTGCAGTGCCACAGATGTGTGGGTGTCATGTGTGGATTTTGCAGCTTTTGTTACACAGGTGTTGTCCCGGGCTGTGAAAAGAGGTCACTGCTCTCCGCAGCCCTGTGGCACCAGCCAGCATGACCAGCATCACTCGAGCCAGACATCAAATTGTCCTGCCCATCTCCCAAATTTTGTGCTCCTGGTGCCTCCTGCCTGCCTTTGTGCCAGGTGCTTGTTCTGCCTGGAGCCTTGGGAGGAGCCTTGCTAATGGTTTTCCTGCGATGGGCCTGAAATTTCAATCTCAATTACTTTCAGCTGCACTTCTCTGAGAACTGCGCTTCCACAGTACATGCTAAATTGTTTGGAAGGACTACATATGCCTCAGGATCAAAATGCAACAGGAAACGTCAGCAGCATGTCTAAATAAACATCTCTGTCTCTCTTACAAGAGTGTTTAGCAGCTCCGTTGGCAGATGTTTCTATAAAATGTTAAATACTGTGCTTTCCAATCCTCCAAACTGTTTGTAATGCATCAGATAGCGAAGGACAGGGGAACCAGCTGAGGAAGGTATGGCAAAGAATGGGAGAGCCCGAAAGAATTAGTGGTTCTACAGAAACAAAAAGTGAAAGTGGGTCCTGGGAATTAGTATTTCGTTGATAATGGTGGGGTTTAGAATCCTTTTTAACTTAAGTGCTTTGGTTTAGATGTGTAGAAGTACAGAAGGCAATAGGTTGGTTTCATGCGAGTAAGGGGCTTTGTGACTGATGTCTGATTTTAATGTATTGGGAGTTTTTACATGCGTTTTTTTATCAGTAGCCTGACCTACCAAGTTTTAGAAGTGTAAAACCTGAACAAAACGTAGTGGTCTGTTTTGTGGATTGTTTTTGTTTTGTTTGGTTGGTTTTTCTTTCCTTGTGCATCCTTTGCATCCTCTTAAAATGCCCTTTCCCCCCCCGCTAATTACTTTTACTTGGTGTGCTAGGAGAACAAGGGACTTACTCTTTCTTTTTCAGTTCCTCTTTGTGTCTTCTGTCTCTTCATTCCTTCATCACACAATATGTTTCAGCTTAAGCTCGGGATATCGTTTGTTCCCAGACGTGTCAGTGGCTTTGCTGCCAGGGGCAGTCACGGACACCTCGGGCTCCCTCAGCTTCCCGAGCTCAGCTGTGCCTGTGCCCTGGCAGTGCTGCTGCCCGGGGAACCGGGGCACCAAACGGCTCCAGTTCGCTGTGCTGCTGCCCAGGTGTTTGTGCTGCTGCAGCGACAGGGACCGAGAAAGGATTTCTGAGCTGTCCCACGGTGACTCCATCAACCCGATAAAGGAAAAGGGCTTTCTGAAGGTCATTCTCGGCAGCTCCGGGCACAGCTGGGATGAGAGCCCGGCACGGCCCTTGCACCTCCTCACTGCCCAGCAGAGACAATTAGCGCCTTCATTCTAATCTCCCTGGGTGCTTCTGCAGGCTGCTTTTCTTCCAGATGCTTTAAATGCCAGACCTGCCATACTGTCAAGTACCAGAAAGTGAGATTAGATAAGGGGAAGTAGCAAGTGTGTGCTGAGAGCCGCTGGAAGGTGCCTGGATGGAGCCTTTGCATGGGGACAGCAGTGGGTGCAGGCTGGGCTCTGTGTGGGAGCAGGGGGCTGCTTTTCCCTGTCCCCATGTTCCTTGGCCCTGTTTTCCCCTGTCCCCATGTTCCTTGGCTCTGGAATGACTCCTCACATCTCAGGCTTGAGGCAAGAGCTGGATCCTGAAAGCAGAGGCCAGGCATTAGGGGCTGGAGCTGGGAGAAGGAGCTGTGCTGGCAGTGTTATCACAGCAAAATTGAGGAAGGGATAATTGGCTTGTTCTGTAAAGCCAGCTGATCTCTGGAAATGAATGGAAACCAGGTCAAGCTCAGAACAAGGTCTGACTGCTCTGTGTAAAATACTGGGTTTTTAGAAGGTGGATAGGTTGTCTGTATTTTCTTAAACTGTAATGGGCATTTGGTCTGATTTCTCAGTGATTCCTGGGGATTTTTTGTGTTGGCATAAACTGAGATCATGATTGTTCTCTCTTCTCCACCACTGTGACTTTCCTTGTCTCAGTGGAGTTCACAGCTGCATAAAACCATGTAGGTGAATGCAGAATTGGATGGTAGATGTGGTATGAGACATCCCACTTGTTCTCTTGAGCAGATTGCAATTCATGCTGTTACCTAAGTATTCTCACTCCCTGACTGCCAAATTATCCCTGAAATGCTAGAAACTGAAACCAGAAGAAACTGGTGCATTGTATCCTGGTAGCAGGAGAGAAGGAAGGAGTGGCCTGTGCCATGGCTGGGAGGCCAAGCTTTAAGAAGTTCTAAGCCATGGAATAACATGTTGGTTTTGTCTGCTGTGTGATGCCAGGAGACTGTCATGCAAGCGTGAATGTAGAAATAGAGGTGGAAAAATTGCACTTTTAGACTTAGTGGGGCAGGAGAAGAAATGTGGTACCCTCTGCTTTAAACCTACCCCAGGAAAAACATTTAGCATTTTTGTTTGGAGGTGGGTTTTTTTTGTTGTTTGTAAATTTTTGTTTTGTTTTTTTTTACTGTTGGTAGTGTCTTCGACAAACAAACCAAATGCTTACCTGGATCTTACGTGGGTGAGAGATTCTCAGCCCTGCTATTGCCCTGAAGTCACTTAACTGGCCCCGTGTTTGCAGCCTGCTGAGCTGGCTTTGCAAAGGCTGAAGAGATTTGGAGTCTGTGTTGCTGCACTGATATGTCACTTTATCTGTCAGCCAGGAGTCTCTTCTGTCCTCTTTGTACACACATGCCCATGCTGGCCAGATGGTGCTGGATTTGGGTGCTATCCAAAGCAGTGCATTAGAAAGGCCAGGTTATGTGTCATATTTCAAAAGCCAAGAAGTGCTGCCAGTTCTGCTCTTCTGGTAACAAACAGCTTGACTTAATATATTGATTGTGTTGTCCTTGCTATCCTCAAGCTGATTTCATCTAAGACACTCAAAGGGATATAAGGTTGAAGCTGTACAGATAGCACCTGTTGCCCAGTCTGTAGTTAATATCTGCATTTGCACATACTGTGTGTCCTAGAAAAATCTGCTCTCTACCACCACCAGGAAACCCTTCCCAGTGCCAGAAGGAGATTTTGACAGTGTTTGACTGTTGGTTCTCCTGCAGCAGAGTGTGATTAGGAGCTGGGAGATGTAGATTTGCCAGAGAGCTGATGTTTGATTTGGGGCGAGCTGCTTTGCATTTGTTAATTTCTCATTCTGTAAAATAGAGGTCAAAATGCTGATTCCCTTTGTGTTGTGCTTTAAGAATTGCTAATGAGAGAAGCTTGATAGAAGCCAAATGGTGATGTTATTTATAAATTATGAAGGAACTTTGCCTCACCTTCTCGGCATGCTCTTTTTTTTTTTTCCTAGAGGCAGACTTTTGCTAATGGGATGTGAAAGCCACGAACCCCATCTGTATCAATAAGAGAGTCGTGTGGAGAGAGAGAGAGATGTGGTGTGGAGAGAGATGGGGAATTAAGTGCCATTAAGCACGTGTTAATTAACATGGCCCTGCACTCCCCGGGTTGCTGCCTTCTGTGGGATGGGTGCACACTGCAGCCAGACTTTCTGGTTTTTAAAGCCTTTCTATTGTCAGCCCGTATCTGTAAGGTTTGAGAATACACTTGCCTCTGATATCTTTGCAAAAACAGGTCTGGTGTCTGGGTCACCTGCTTTTACAGATTCTGCTGAAACCTGAGAGCTAATGCTTACAATTTTGCTCGGTCACAGTGGGGAACTTGGGAAATCCAGATCCCTCACTAGAAACAAATGCCTCAAAACCCCTGTGTTTTTAAACCCCTTTCTGCTTTAGCGAGCACTTCTGTTCTGATCTGTGAAATTTCCCCTTGTGCCCTTCTATCAGCTTTTTCAAATGGAGTACTCTCGATATTATCTTTTTATCAGCAGTTTTTACTGTCATAGGGCTCCCTGAATTCCTTGACAAGGGCTGCTTTGCGCACAAAAGCGAGATTATCAAAGGCTCCAGGAGAGACCTGTTGGGTGCCGGGTTTGGGAATGGGGCTGAGGCACTGGGGGGCAGAGCTGAGGATTCTGCAGACATCCCGTGGCACTTTGTCTCTTAGCAACAGCCCCCGAGATGGAGGTGGCAGAGGGGACACTGGCCTGCTGCACCTCAGCACCTCCCTGCTCTGTTGAGCATCTCCTCAACTTGTGCCTGAAGTGCTGCTGCTTGGGTGTGATGTGCTGTGGGAATAGAGGGGCACCAGGAGCCCCCTGGGTTACAACTGTGATGGAGAGTAGGGCTTAATTAACAAACAGGGGTTGCAGAATGCTTTCATAGATCTTTCTCATCTTGAAAGTTCTTTGTTGCATGTTTGAGCTGTGCTGCAGCTTTTACCTGGTTTTATGAGCAATTTTTAAAACTACTTTTAGACCAAGAGTCTCACACGTGAGATGTGCTTGTTCTCCATTCAGGTGCTGTTGTAGGGTTGTTAGGCAGTGTGTGTGTGTACAATATAATTGCCATGTCAGCTTTTCTGTTTCTGGTTATCTACATAAGGAAGCTGAGAGCTGGTGGAGATGTCAGCTGTGATGTGGGTTATTAAGAACTACAAGACAGAAGTAATCACAAGAAACCCTGCTTCCACACAGGCTGTTCCCCAGAGTTTCTGGCTGCATCTGCTCTCTCTTAACCCTTCTCACGTTGGCTGGGTTTTTTGGTTCTTGCCAAAGGGTTATGCCTGTTTGAACAAACAAATGCTGTGTGCTGCCATCTGTATTTCTCACTCTGTGATGTTTACTGTTGACAAGGTGCTGTGAACAAAGAGGCAAGGTTGAACTCTCAGATGTACGAGAATCAGATGTTCAAGTGCTCTTAACTAATTTGAGTGGGTCAGCAGGGATGAGAGTTGCTGCTCTGTATCATGTTTTAATTCCCTATTGTGTTTCAAAGTTGAGGGCTACCAGCAAATGGAAAACTTTACATGAATGCCCCTTTCTGCAGTCTCTGACTGGCAAAGTCTTGTTCCAGTAAGGAAGAAAAGTGTCCAACCAGCCAACCTTCGGTTTCAGGACTGGGACGTGCAGGTAGATGTTTCTGTACCTGAAAGCTAAACTTGTAATTTAGCATGGGAATTGAGGAAATGGTTGCAAAGAGACCCAGGTTAGCACCTCTTCATTGGGGGAGACTGAGGTCCTCTAAACGTGATGGAAAGAGGGTGTCAGAGCTGATGAAAACTTGGAGCCCTGGCTGTGGATTTGGAGAGAGAGTGTGGAGTGAGTGACAGCACCTGCTCAGTCTGAGCTCTGTCTGAGCTCTGTCCCTGCAGTGGGTCCTTGTCCTGGCAGCTCTGCCTGCCCCGGGCTGTGTTTGACATGCTTGGATGAGTGGATCACATCATTCCCATTCTGCACATGTTCTCCTCGCTGCAGCTTGCTGGGTTTGTTCATTTTCATGCTTTAATTGCTGTCCTGCTTGGGTGTTTGCTTGTTACTTCTTCCTTTGCGGCAAGTGAGACTAACCAGGCAAAGCACAGAGGCTCCTTTTCCTCAGGAGCAGTAATGGATGTGCTGATTTATCTGTTCCTTCTTGCATGGCCTGTTGGAAGCTGATGTACCCAGGAGCTGGTGGTGTCATTTGTCAGTCTCTCAGAAGTCTCTTTTCCCATTAGCACTGCACTTGCCCTCCGTTTCTTGCTTTCAATTTCATGTCCCAGAGGAAACCAGGCTGGAAATGAGAATGAAATATGGGTTTCCTTCTTAAAAAGAAAATAAACCAAACCTTAAGGGCTTCCTATTGGACTGTGATGGGATTGGACTCCTATCTCTTATCCTTTGAAAATCTCAGCTGGAATTATTTAATGTCAAAGCCTGGAATTTCCCAGTGTGAAATTCATGGCTGGCTAAGGATGCACTGGGGATTAGAGAGACATCACTTTGCCAGGGTAGCGTTGCTGTCACTGCAGGAGACCTCAGTCACACAAAGGGACATTGCTGGTCTGTCCTGCTTCAAAGCTGAATCTTGGGGATGAGATTCCTCAATTCCCATTGAGGTTCCATGCTGTGTGACTGACAGCTGGATTGGGGTGGAATAAACCAGAGCGAGTAACACTTTGCACTGCCTGGGAATAGAAGGGAAAAAAAAGGAAAGGAGGGCAATGAGCAAAACATAGTCTGCTGGTTTTCTGATGTGGTAAGAGGATTGTTTGCTAGTGCACATCCAGAATTTCCTTGAGACCACAGTTGGGTGCTTTTGCTCATTTGGCTGCATGAGAAAAGAGTCAGATCAGATGATGACAATAATTTCATCTGCTCCAAAATTACAATAAAATAAAAATCCGTGTTATGGAATCCTGATGTCTTGTAAAGCTTTAGCTTAGATAGCAGCACTCTCCTTAGGACAAATCTCTAAATTTTGGAGAGTGTCTTCTCAGTTTCCACGTAGTTGTATAAAGAAAAAACAGCATATTTAAACAGGATGCTCTGTAACCACTAAATGCTGTTTTGTCCCTCTGATCAAGGATGAACATTTTAAGTAGGTATCAATGTCTGTGTTAGGGATCTATAAAGGACTCAAGCAAAACAGGAGCTGGTGGCTGGATCTGCACTGACTGTAGAGGTGTTAACAAGGTGTTGTTTCTGAGACTCATAAATCAGCAGTGCTTAAGGTGATGAGAGGAGAGAGAGAAGAGCAGCTCAATAGCATTAGAAGAATAACCTTTCTGGCCTCTTTTTCTAAACTGTTGATCTCTCTATAAAAGAGGATTTGCCCTGCTGTTCTAATAAGAGTGATAATATATGTGTAATTAGAATTTAATAATTATTTGTGTGACTGGATCTACTGCATAAGCTGGTTCAAGTGATTGTGTAACCTTTACATTGTGTTCATTATCTAATGTTAAAATAACAGCTGGAAGCTGAGAGACTGACATGCAGTTTTAAAATTACAGAGCTTGAAATTGCTGCTGTCTGTAAACATATGAAAATCTATTAATGACCTTTGAGCTCTCTGACTGAAAATGTTTTGTAACATAGAATCCATTAAAATTGCCTGCTACTATAGTGTGTGTTTCCCATTTCTCAGCAATTGCCTAGGATATAAATGAACGTTTGCCTCTGCCACAGATATCAGATTATTTGAAACTATTCTAGGAAGCCCTAAGGATATATTGAAACATTTGGCTGCTTGTTGTTTGTTCAAGCAAAGCAGTTCTAGAAGAGCTGCTCGGGAGCACGTGGTGTGCTCAGCCCCATCTCTGCTGGCCAGACTGACAGCTGCAGGCCTGCACTGTGCAATGCATCTCTCCAGCAGCACCTGAGGAGGAGCAGGGGTGGCACAGGTGCACCATCCTGGGCTTTTCATCAGCATATGTGACATTTTGATAGTTAGAAAGGCATCTCCCTCCTGCTGGAAGTCATCCTGCTCGGAGCTTTCCCCTTAGATTGCAGTAATATCCTATGGATGGCTGTTTCTGGAGGAGGCTGGCTTCTACATATTTCTTCTTGTTGAACCATTTCTATTTCTTGTCGTTTGTTTCCCAGCCAGAAGAAACTACCAGAGGACTAATTATTGAATACACATTCTAGAGCTCATGACAGCTGAACTGAAAATTGTTGCCTACCACTGAGGGCAACTGCGGAGTTGGTAAAAAAACGCCTCTGGTGTCATGGTGTTTAAACATAAATTAATTTATAACGCAGCACCAGGGATGGGGATATGGCTGTTTTTATTTCTGGAGACTCTCACCCCTGCAGCATAGCTGGCAGGAGCGGGTTTGCGAGCGCTCGTCTCTCTTGGCGCGGCGTCGCTGGCGTTGTGCAGCCTGTGTGGAACTGCGGCTGAGGCAGAGCTCACAGCCTGCTCTGCTGGAGCTGAGAGCTCACCCCTCTGCTCTGCAGCAGCCCTGGGAGCAGCACCCTTCCTGGAGGTGGGAATAAAGAGTGTGGGCTGCGAGCGGAGTCTCGGAACGCCTGCAGTTACTGGTAGAGGGAACGTGTGCGAGGCTGTCACCGTGTGGGAGATCCGTCTGGAGCTTTCATGCTGTAGGTGCTGCTGCCTTCAGAGCAGTACATTCCTCATGGCTGTGTTTTAAAAGTATGTGCCATGAAGTGAACATGTGGTGGAATGCTAAAAAATAGAGAAAAATTTTGTATTTAGCGGGTGGAAGCTTTGAATTACTTAAGAAATTAGGCTGGGGTTCTCGAAGTCATGGCCAAGCTACCTAAGGTTAAAGCTGCATCTCTTTAGTCTCAATATGAAGCCACTCCCATGGTAGTCAGTGCAATCATACTGTGGTTGTTATGTATTTCACACTGTGAAGATCAAAACTTTAAATGCAGGAGTATAGATGGAGGAGAGCAGTTCAGGCCCCTGGCTTTGGTAAATGAGCCATGTGTCCAGTCCATCTGCCCAGCCTCAGCTTGGCTCAACTCTGTTTCCAGAGTCCAGCTCAGGGAGGCATGACATCCCCCTCTCAGCAGAGGTAGAAGCAGTTGTAGTAGGGTTGTCTCCTTTTGTTTTTGATTTTAAAGAGAGATGTAGTATTTCTAAGCATTTCTGTCTGTAGTAATAAATAGGCTGGAGATATTTGTACTCAACATTGTGTTTCTAGTTTTGTCTGACTGGTTTAGCTGAAAATTGGTAATGATGAAAGCATCCAGCTGCCGTAGCAGTTTGTGCTGGTTGGAGCCTCGTGCCTTTTGCTTTGGCAGCTTTGGGCCAGCTGGGGACTGAGGGTTGAGTTACCTTCCTGGCAAAATTGGAAATGAGGGATGAAATGGCCACATCTGGCTTCAGGGAAGGAGCTGCTTCTTCAGGGCCTAATTCTGCCACTCAGTAGGAGCTGTTTGCATTCAGTGAGTGCCTGTTTGAATAATCTGCAGAGAGGGAAATTAGATAAGGTGTTTAAAGGCTGCTCTGTCAAGAAGCATGTGGCTGCTGGCTGTCAGCAGCGTGGGCTCAGCAGTATCCTTGGATATTGGCACACTTGAGGAATGTTTTCCCTAAACACTGGACCTGGAGTGAGTGCCTGACTGTGTCACTTGCTTACTTGCTGGATACCTTTGGAAATCAGTTGAGATTGATGGCCCCAGGTCACATTCTTCAAGATGGGGATGTTTTTGCATGGTCTGTCACTGGTGGGATGCTGCCATTCCTGATGGGTCCCTTGGGAAGGGGCTCCTGGGAGGATGGGAGTTTGCAGGAAGGACATGCTCTGTGTTCAGGATTCTCACCCAGCAGTGCAGTGATCAAACCAGCTGGAGAAGGTGCTGTCTGACAGCCTGTCCTGGGTTTGAGCCCTTTCCAGCTCCCTTGTACACAACATAAACCAGTCAGGCTGAGCTCCCAACCTCGGCTGAAAGCAGCTTCAGCCAAAATGTACTTTTTATCTGCAGTGAAAGCTGGGCAGGGTGGGCTGGTGGTGCATGGGCAGCAGCACCTTTCAGCACTCCTGCAGGCTGTAAAAGCTGGGCAGGCTGTGCTTGCAATATGCCTCATTTCATCCACCTGAAAATGGTGCCCCAGCTTCCCTTCAATCATTTAAGCTCCCTTGCTCTCTGACACACTTTCTGCTGACAGTAATTCTGTGAGCACTCGTCGGGCATTTACTGCCATCACTGGAGGAAATACTGATGGCTTAAAATGGGATCATTTCCTTTCTGATGGACAGCAAGCACCTGTGGGAGCCCTAATAGCTGTGCAGTGTGTGTAAGAAGGCAGCGAGGAAGGTGCAGCTCTCTGCAGTGAGGCACCTGCAGGCTCTGGGGAGGAAATTGGAGGAGAGGGAGAAAGTCAGGGCTGGCTGCCTGTGGAGCCCAGGGAATGCAGCTCCAAACTGTAGATTTTGTGTATCCACCTCCCCAATGGGTGATGGTGGAGAAGATGGTGTCCAAAAACATGGACAACCATATGGATTTCCTCGACCTCTTACTAAAGTGAAGGTGTCTGCTGTGTGCATTCTTACTTTTACTGTATCCTAAATGACTGTTAAACACTCTGTTTCCAGGTACGTGGTACTGCTGAGGAGGGAGAGGACTGGATTTTTCCTTGAGTAATTGAAAAGGAAGGGAACAGTATCATTCCCTTTCTCCCAAGTTTTTAGAAACAATTACTGCTCAGCACTATATCATTCTTTATTCAGTTCCTGTGCAAGCAGAAAGAGCAATAAAAGCCTTGTAAATTCAATGTGAATTGAAATGCATTTAAAAGTAGAGTGCACTGACCATCCTGTTGGTATTTTTTTACTATGTTGTGTTGAAGTAACATTTGTCCAAGCTTTCTCTACTTGGTACTGTGTCTTTGAGGTCCTGGAAGCAAAGGTCTTAATTCTTGGGAGACATAACAAGCCGGTGTTCAGCAGAGCAGCTTGCTCTTGAGCTGTTCCTAGGTGATGGGAACTTAGCCTCTGGTAATAAATTTGAGTGTTTCAATTACAGTAAGTTTCTTGGTTCATCTACTTGTATTTTTAAGTTAAATCATGTATCATAAACCTGCAAACCAGTGTCAGCTTCAAATGTCTTAACATTTCCAAATCTGTCTTGTCAAAAAGTCATCTTATTCTTGAGCTAAACATGTGACAGGGTCAGAGCAAATGTGATGCATTTTAAAAAGCAGGACCCGAACTCATCTGGAATATGTCAGCTGTGAAAGGAGAATTGCAGTCCAAGGTTAAACAAGCAAGGATTTCATTTGCAATCATTTTAATTGATATTGATTGCATTGCTTGAATGTAGGGTCAAAACAAGAAAGTCACTTCAAATCTAGACTCCTGTTTCTGCCTTTTAAAACAGCTTTAGTGTCTTTGGCTGAGAGGCTGGGGAGGCTTGAATTATGTTTGCAGTGAAGTTCGCAGTGGGGGAGAAGAGAGGGCTGGAAAGTAAAACAAACAAATGTGTGTTGTGTTACAGGAGAAGTGAGAACTTCCCCATGGGTGGAAGCTGAGCTGTCTGGCTGGACATGCCAGCAGACTGCTTCCCCAAGTGCCCTGGGCTCTGGGACAGTGAATCTGGGCTGGCCTCCTGCCATGGGGGGCTTCCAGCAAGGAGCCACAGTGCTGGGCCATGGCCAGCCCTCCTTCCACAGCCTGCCCCTCACGGCCAGCAAACTCTGCCCCACAGCTCAAACCTCCCCCCTCTCCCACTCCTAAATGTGCTGCTACTCATTTTGGAGATCTCCAGTTGTGTCTGCTGCCTGTTCACCCTGCTGAGTTCCACTTCAGTCACCTTGGTGTGGTCCTGCCTGATACCCTTCAGTGGTTCTTATTTATCCCTTTTTTCTTTCCCTGTTATTCACTTGATTTCATTTGCCTGTTGGCTATTCATCTCTTCTTGTGCTGGCTCCTGTTCTTGGAGTGGTTTCTCTTTCTCTGTGGACCTATCTTCAAATCCATGCTTTAAAGTTAATCTTTCATGTACCTTTCTCATGTATTTCTCCAATATTATCTTTCCATTTGAATTACTGTCTCCTGTGTCCCCTTTATGCAAATAAATGAGTAGGGTTTGCATTAGTAGTGGTCCTGTCTGTATTTGTAATGTGCTTTGTCTGCTTAGAAAGCACGGGAACATTGTCAGCAATTGTTTCTGTGGTGCTGTTCTATAAACTGAGTATCAGGTCAATAGGAATATTTAAAAATTAACCTAATTAAAAACAAATCTGTTTCAGGTCCTTTCTGAGCCAGGATCTCTCCCTGAACTATTAAACAAACACGTTTGACAGCCCTACTGTTAATTGCATTATAAAGTTGATATAAGGATAGATGGTGCTCAGATCCTCAGGGGCTTTTCCATTGCAATTTTTGGAGAGAAGCTGGAGGCAGAAACACGGGCAAGCAGGGTCAGTTTCAGAGACAGCAGTGCTTTTTATTTCCTCTGTGTGGATCCTTCTCCTGTTTGATGTTCAGTAGGATATTTCACATTCCCCAACTTAAGGAATAAGCGCTGCAGTGAAGAGCTGTGGAGAGAGAAGCTGGAGGCTGTTTCCCTTCTGGGAAATCAGCCCATATAATCTCCTGGAGTCAGCAGAGGCAGCCTGGCAGGAATGGAGTGTAACCAGTCCTTGGCTGAGCCTCGCAGTGTCCAACAGGCCCTGGGGATGGGGGATTGTAATGGACTTGATTCTGCACCAGGGCTGCATTTGGAGCTGATGCTTGAGGGCTAAGGATGGTTATTTTATTACCTGTAGGTGTTATTTTTACCCTCTGCATCCCAGCAGCATACTCGAGGGTTTTCATCCAGCTGTGTGAGTTTTGGACATTTTCTTCAGGTTCTTTAAGTGTTCCCTGTGTATGAAAGGTATTTACAACCACAACCTCCCCCTGCACGCTTTCTGAGGGCTCAGAGCTGTGTAAATTCAGAGGATTAAGGCTGAGTTTGAGCTGGGCTGAGCAAACAGGCAGTGATAACTCCAGCCACAGGATGGCTGTGGGATGTGAGCTTGTGCCAGGCTCCTCCAAGGCTGATCATTATTTCCTGATCAAACAGACAACTTGGAGTCCATTGTGCAGAAGTCTTTTGCTGTAGCATTTTAGGGGTAAGAACAGTCTCATTCCAGAGCTGAGGGCTGTGCACCCACATTTATTCTCAGCTTTACTTTTAAACTGAGCAGTGTGTACCTTGAGTGTCTTTGGAGACTGCAGCTGTGCCTTGGTGACACAAGAAGAATGGTTTTTCAGAAAGGAGTGTTCCAAGTGATTAAGGATTCCTGCCAGATCTGCTGCAAGCAGAGGTGCTATTGCATAACTAGCTTGGGCTGAAGAGTGATGGGAAAAAAATCACAAAGGTTTTTATTGTGGACTCCCAAAATCGGTTGCAGAGCCTGGGTTAGAAACTTGGGCTGCCAGGGTCTTTGTCAGTGGATTTTCACAGCTGCTGGTGTGCGAGGTGTTCCAGGGAGAGCTGGAGGAGGTACCACAATCCCATTTTCAGATGAAGTGTTCTTTGCTGTCTGTACATCCAGATGAACAAATAGGGAGATAGAATCTGTATGTTTCATGGAGTAACTGCCAGGAAAGAGGCTCTGAAGAAAGGCCTAATTCTTCCTTATCTGTAACCATGCAGCCAATTAGAACCATCTGCTCTCCGTCTGCAGCCCAGACAGACAAGGGGCTGCAGATGGAGAGGCTGTAGCCTGCCCTGGAAGGTGTCAGAGAAGTTCTGAAGTGAGGACAGGTAGGAGACAGTCCTGGAAGCAATGAGTAGTAAAGAACAAAATAGTTTTCTATATCCTGGAGCAAGATTTAGCAAACTCGTTTCTGGGACCGAGAAGAGAGAATGGGCCTGGATCCAGCAGCCTTCCCTGGAGAAGGGGATTTACTGGACCTGTGACAGCAAAGGTGGTCAGGTCTGCAGACTCCTGGGTTGGGCAGAAACCATAAGGCTGATGTGGGGACCTTTTGACTTTGGGGACCTTTTGACTTTGGCTGACTTCAGATACTGTCACTATCTGAGTTTTAAGGCTTTATGTGATGTGCAAAGGGTGAAAATATCTGCTGCTCTGGGGGGAAGGCTCCAGCAGGGCAGCTTGTCAGGAGGCCAGTCTCACCTGCAGGCTGGGATTTCTGGATTGGAGTCTGTCAAGGTGCATCAATAGATGTCCACTCTTGTGATGGACTGTATATTCTGGATGTGCTTAAATTTTCCTGCAATTGCCTGTGCTCAAGCGCAGATGCACATCCAAAAATAGCGAGTTCTTGTGCTGAGTGAGGTCCCCAACTTGGAGGTCATAAACTTTAGTAAAAGAGCAATCACTGGAAGGCTCTTTTAGCAGAGCAAATAGAAAGGAAACAAAGGAGGCAAGAACAGAAACGCCATTAGCCCCCTCCTGCTCCCTGCCTGAGGCTGCAGAGGTCTGCATTTGGCAGCCCAGAGAACACCCTGCTGTCACCCTCTGTCAGCAAGGACACGCCGAGTTCAGTGTCCTGCCTCGCCTGGGAACAGTCCTGTGAGCTGTGTCCTCTGCTGAAGCAGGGAGGAACAGGACTCTCAGTAGGTTTTCTTGTCACACAAATGTGGCTTTGTCCCTGTGGCTGCCCCAGGTGTCCCTGCTCTGTCCTCTCCGGCTGGAGCAGCCCCAGCCTTGGGGCTTCATTCACGGCTGTTTGGGAAGTGCTTGAGATTCCTGGATGCAAGTGGCACTACAAGTGAATGAATTATTTCCTTGGCTTTGATCCAGCTATAGCTGTATTTCATGAATTAATTTTGCTGGTAGCTCAGCGATGAGGCAAACCTTAAATCTCCAGACAAAATAGGCATAAAAAGCTGCATTTCGAGCTAGGGAATTTTGTAGGATTCAGTAAGGAGAAAAACACAGATCTCCAGAGCAGTTCTGTGGTGAAAGGAATCATCTGAAAATCTGCAGGGAATGTGCTGTGGGTACCAAGGCAAGACTTTCCCTAGAGCATTAACTGAGGCTCAGTCACCATGTGAAAGCAGACAGAGCTTAAACCAAAATGGTCATTTTTTGGCTTTGCAGGCATCCTTAGAAGTGAACATTGCACCTCAGAGCAGGAGTGCATGATTTGCTGGTGCTCTCAGGTGGTGGCATTCCCCTGCCCCAGCCTCCTTTCTCCCCCATCAGGGCTCCATGTCACCTCATGCAGCATCTGCCATGCACCTGCTGTCACACCACAGGCTGCATCTGCCTTTGTGGCACGTTTGTGGTGATTTCTATGTCTAATGTTTCGCTGAATATCAGATATCATTTCCATGTGACCAGTTTTTGATTCGTTACTGAAGATCAGCATTTTGATTTTTATCTCAGTAGCTTCCCAGTAAACAGCACAATATAACCTTCTTTAATTGGCATCTCAGACTGCTGCTTTAAAGTGTTATGTTTCAACTAAAAACCAAACTGAGCAGCTGAACACTGATTTATATTCTTTGCTTTATCATTCATGGGAGAATAATGCCAAGCAGGTATTTTCCTTGCTCTTTCACTAGTTCTGGACTGAGCTGTGTTCTGTGCCTCCAAGACAGTGCTAGTTATTTTAATTTTGGTTGTATTTTTGGAAGGGTTGTATTTTGGGGGGTTTTGCTACTTGTTGTGTCTGTGTGTGCTCTAAGAGGAGTCTCCAGCCCCAGGACCCCTGTGCAAGGTGTGCAGAGGTTGGGTGCTGGCTGATTGTCTGGGAGCCTGGACTGCAAATGGAAACAGCTGTATTTTATTGCTGTGGTTCTAATTCCAATGTATCTGTGACCCCCAAAGTGCCAGTGCATCATCTCACTTCCCAAGGAAGGGTAACTTTAAACAAGTGAGTGATTTGGAGTGGAATCAGCATGTTGCACACTGAGGCAGTCAATTCACTAATTAAAGGAGAGGGGGAGGAAGTAATCTGGAGCAATCAGCAGGGCATTTCATTCCAGTTCCTAGTTTTCTTTTTTTGTCGGGCTTCAGTTTTTGAGAGACTAGAGAGCTAATGATTCTCATGAGCTCTTTTGCAGTACTGAAGGTGTGTGCATTGATGTGAGCAGTTGTTCTGTGATCTCCATTCATGTGAGATACAAATACCTGTCATGTAACTGCTTGAGTCAAAAGCGAGGCGTTTAGAAAAATATCTGTGGCTGAAGTTGACAAATTTTGGCACGATAAGCAGTGCTTTTAAGGTATTTTCTAATCTATTTGCCTCACATAAAAAAAATAATTGAAATAGATATTCTGCAAAACATTCCCATAAGAATTCAGTTTTTATCCTTGAGCAGTTAATAAAAGACATAAGGGAAAAATGTATCTAGCTGTAGTGACCCAATGTCACAGTGATTTGGTGTATTATTTTTCAACTCCTTTTCCACACGGTGTGCGTAGAGAGAGAGTTTGGTACATTGTCACTGGGAGTTCAGCTTTCAGTCCTCAGAGATGCCAGGGATAGCAGCAGTAATTCCCTGCTCTGATCTCACTTCCAATGTTAATCATTGTGACATGACATACCCGCTTTTAAGCTGTGCTTGGATGGTGTGTTACAGCCTGGTTCAGGGCAGACACTTAACACTCAGAAGTGTTCAACCTCTGTTGTGTGTTTGGATCCCATTGATCTCTCTGGCTCAGGGAATGCGTGGTAGGGCTTTAGAAGTGCCTTTCTCCATATGAATGCTGCTGTGAATCAGAGACTGTCAGCCCCAAGGGGGGTCTGATTTGTTTCATTCTGAGATCAGAAACAAAATAAAACCCACCTCTGTTTCAGTCGAACAGTCTGAGGCTTCCCTTCAGGATGCTGATTTGTTCACGTGCTGTTGACGTGTTGTTTCTTAATTAATCTGAAGTGAACTCATTTTCATAACCAGTTCCAGCATCACTGAGATTAATCAAACACATAGCCTGGAGAATATTCATCCTAATCTAATCTAAAATTACTGTTTGCGTTGTGCATGCCTAATTATTCATCTTAAGTCATCTCTGGAAGAAACATACTGTCTTGTTTGTGCTTTTATTCAGTATTTATACAGCTTAATGCTTAAAGGTAGCTGCAAAGAACTTAAGGAACTTACCATTCTTTTTTCAATTTCCCTTGCAGAAGGACATGTCACTAAAGCCTCAGGAGCGGAAGGAGAAATGGGAGAGGCATCCAGGCAAGAAACCCAGAGAATCTGAAAACTGTGTATCTGCTGAGCCAAGTGAAAATGGCCATAACAATGATGCGGGGAGCTCTGAGAGAGAGGCAGACAGAGGCAAGGAACGGATGAAGAAGAAACTCCCCTTGAAGCTGTCCAAACAGGTAGGGAAATCCTGCTCCTCGGAGGCAACTGGCGTGGCCTTGGGCACTGTGAAATGTTATCCTTGCTGGTGGGTGAGGTTGTCCAGGTAAATGGCTTCTCTGGTGACTTGTGCTGGTGGAAACAATGCCTCTTAGAAGACTTTTGGCCAAGTGCACAAATCCTGTGCTGAGGGGAGGTTCCATGAGCTGAAGTGGAAGCCAGGTGTACTGAGTAATGTAGGGAGGAAGGAGCAGACCTGCCTCGTATCCTGCAGCTTTGGGAAAGTGCAGGGATTCATAGCATTGATTTGTGGCTGTTACAGACTTGGACACAAATAGAAATCATCCATCAGATCGTAACCTCCTTTGGAGGATGTGTGCTGGGCAGTGTGCACCTGGATGCTGCAGACATGGATACGTCCATCTCGTGAATCAAGTTTTCCTTTCTCCTCCTCAACATAGTGTTTTGGGGGTGATTATTGAAGTATTTTAGAAGTGGAGAGTCATTTTGGAGGAAGCTGTGCTCTGGGCAGTGTTTTCTCTGTAACCCTTCTAAAGTGTGGTTGAGCATTAATGAATGAAGAGTTGTCCTGCCTGAGGGAATGATTCTGGAGACTCCATCCGAGCCACAGAGGGGCAGGTGACAAAGCAAAGGCGCTGTGGCTGGCAGGCTCTTTATCACCGGGCTGCTGCTCAGCAGGGAGATTTGTCAGTGACTGAGTGTGCATTCATGGCTTGGCAATCCCCGTGGCACAGCAGCATCTCTCCGTGGAGCCTTTCCCAGTTGTCCTTAGCAGGGTGCCAAGTGGCAGCCAGTGGGAGCACCAGTGTGCTTGACCTTCCAGCATTTGTTCCCGGCTAAGAAACATACTAGGATGAAAAAGTGCTTTTTATTCTCCATTTCTCCAGCAGAAAAAGAGCTCTTTAACCCAAGCACACCTTCTGTTCTGTGATACTGATCCTGTGTGTGTGTGTGTGCCAGACAGCCGAAGATTAAACTGTCCAGTTACTGGAAATGTTTTTTTTTAGACTTGCAATATTTTAAGATTTAAAAAGATGGTGAAAGTTATCTCATGTAGCCCTCCCCTATAACCTCTCCACCACGTACAGTCTTTTGTGATGATGTTTTAATATATTCTTTTAGAAGGGCTCATCACATTTTAAGTTATAAATTCTCATGGTCTGGTGAAAGTTGTTTCTTCAGGTCTGAAATTAGGCTGCAGAAAATCCAGTGCAAGGTGGGGATTTGCATAGTTGTGGATGTGTGAGACAGTGGGGAGGTTCCCTCTTCCTGCAGGAGGAAAAGGTTGTTAATAGTGATATCTTCTCCATGAAATTGAAAACTCATTTTCACATGGTTGTGTCCATGTGAATTGGATGCCACAAGGATTTTATGGCTCTTCCCTAGAAGCCTTTGGGGTATGAGATTTTTTTGTACTGGTAGACTCCAATTTCTCTCATCCTCTGCTGCCTTAGTTTACCAAATATTTAGTTTATTGGTATTTCAGCTTTGAAAAATGACATTTTTACTTATTTCTTCTGACTAGTATTTGGCTGCCATCAGTGATTAAATAGAGGATTTGCTGCCACATTCATAAAAACCTGAAATCAACTTCCATTGTTTAATTTTTTTTAACCTGTAAAGAGAAGTAACAAACTCCAAAAAGAGAGAGGAGTTTGCACAAAGAGTGTAAAATAAAACCTGTGATGAGTGACTCATTAATACACTGTGCCTCTTTAAAGAAGTCACACTTAGAATTCCTCTCCTATTGGAAAGGGAGGTTTTTAAAATACCTGCTATTATCCTAGCTGATACAGTTGTGAAAAACAGACAAGTTTGGAGGTCTGTAAGGTTGATGAAATTAGCAGCAAAATCTAAGCTACATAAACTGGGCTATTCTTAGTTCAAACTCATTATGCAAATGATATAGACAAGTTCAATAATTTTTCCTTCTTTTTAGTAACCACAAAGTTCACACCTAGAATTCTGGCATTTCCTGCCAAGCTGTCTAGACAAATTGGCTGCAATATTAAGTT